>UESW01002314.1:213906-303342 GCA_900491605.1 Calamus simplicifolius
TCGCACTATATGTTTGTTCGCTCCCATATCTACAATCCAATCAGGGAGTGAATAGCAACCAATGCATATGAACAAACATAGAGAGAGCTCAATATAAAGCATACCTTCTTTGGCTCAGTGCAATCATGAGCAAAGTGACCTTTTGTTCCACAGTTATAACACTTAATCTTTGTCACATCTCTTATCCCCTCGATGTCCTCTCTTTGGTTTGGCCACAGTTTTTCTTTAGATCCCTGTGCACTCCTGTTACGTGCCTTTTCCCTCTTTTTGTTCTTAAGCCTTGAAGACCCATCAGAAACCACATAGGCCGAAGGAGGAAAGTCTTAATACGCTCAGCCTCCAGCTCAAGGTGATGAGTAATGTCCTCAAAAGTCTTGATGTGCTCACTATGAGTCATCAAGAGCTTCATCTAACTCCACTGAGGGTTAGGCAGTGAACGAATCACTATTAGGACCTGTTGTCATCAATAAGGTCAACTCCAGGCCTTCATGTCCCTAATCATATTTCCCATCATACGAAGGTGGGTTGACATGGAATGGTTAGGATCATTAGCATATTGCATGAATCTTAGATTCAAGGCACGTAGCCTTGTGGCCAAAGTTTGATCAAATTGATCTTCAGATGGTTCCACATATCCTGAGCAATTTGGCAATGCTCAAAGTTGCCAATAAGATCATTGTGCATGCTGTTCAACATGATAAAGCGTGTGCAACGATCTTTTTTACCCAATTTTCATAGGCTTCTTGATCAAAGCAATGTTGCTCAATAGTGCCAGGCTCTGATGGTGTCATGCTAGTTGCCGGGTCTCCAAGACTTCTAATTCATTCAATGGGTATTGGATTTTTTCTATACCATTCCATAGTTATGTCCATCTAATTTCTCACCTTTATTGAGATCAGCTATCACAGATTTGGAGGCCATTTCTGTATACAATCAAACAAAATATAGACATCAGGCACATATCAATGTATACAATTATCTAGAAAAATAAATCAGATTACAAATGTTCCTTCTTATAAATGAGATCGAAAACTTTGCTAAGCTTATAATCATCACTCATTTAATAAGATAGAACACAGAATCTGATAATTTTCTATAGAATTCATCTATGTTATCCACATAAATAATATGTTTGCAGAATATTTATGGTAAATGACATAAATTTTTCTTATGCACTAAGCATAAATTAATTATGTCAGCAGAAAAATACAAAAACATGTATAAACTATATTTATACACTAAGTATGAATAATTATGCATTCAAGAAAAATTAGTCACAAAAAATTAGGCAAAATGACAATGATATGTCCATGCACAAGCATAAACAATCATGCCACATCAAGAAAATTTTTAATAAATTTTTTTATTTTTTTATGAATTTTTCTAATTTTTGCATAATTTTTTTCTAAATTTTTCTGTAATTTCTATGATTTTTCTCTCTTTTTGGATTTTTTTGTAATTTTTAAAATCTAAAAATCAGACAAATGCCACAGGTTGACGCATGTCTAATATTAATCCAGTATCTATCCAAATACAAATTTTAAAGTTGTTATGTTAATTTAATAGAATAGGATGCGATTGTTTGAATGATAGTGATTATGAAGGTACCATTAACCATGCATTTATAGTTTACTTGTAGTAATTGATATTTCTATATTGATTTAGATTTATCCCGACTATGGTTACTTATTAGATTGAGAAATACTTAAGGTTGCATTGGTGGATCGCTAGGCAAATCCTGAATGGTAATGTGGATTACCTACAAAATAGATTACCACAGGATAGATGCTAGTAATGTTGATTACTGTGTTTAGTAAACACATGTAATGTTATAATAATATTGATTACTGTATTTGGTATGACAAATAGATTACTAGTCATATAATATCAAATTCTCAAAAAACCCCTAAATTAAATTTATTAAAAATTTATATATTATTATATATTTGATTTAAAAAAATAGTATATAATGATAATATTTAAATAAAATTATATTTATAAATGATATTCGAAGCGGCTGGTGAGGATGTCGAAGGCTACCGATCGGAATAAATTCGTGGCGTCTAAAGATGGCTGTGAGGCCGCTAAGCAGCGGAGATTCACGACTGGCTTGGGACGTTTAACACAAAGGTTTCAGCGAGGGTCGATAGAGGTAGAGGCGAGTAGAGCAATCAAAGAAAGCAAAGGTAATTTTGTTAAAAAAATTATCAGATTACCACATCTAGTAATATAGATAACTACTCCTTACTGAGGTAATTTGGATTACCTCATGAGAAGTAATCATGAGGTAATCTAGATTACCACTATAAGATAGATTGCCATTCCAAAAATGTACCAAGCATGATTATCGATGGGTCCTATTTAAATTATCGATAATTTGGATAGATTACCGGCTATCAAATGCAACCTAAATATATTGTTCATCTTTACTCATGCTATATATTGTAATGAACATAACCTTGGTAAGATAATCTTGAATAAATTATTTTTGAAAATAATATTAACTATATTGAGGTATGTTTTTAGTATTATATTAAAATGTTGCATGTTATGACTAATGATGGATGCACATGCATATGTTTAATAAGGGATTCTCACTTGACTTAGAATAAAACATTTATTATATATAAAAAATAAGAGCTCCACATGGATTGTCTAGAGTGAAAGTCAAGAGATAAGAAAAATTTAAGAACTTATGATATCAGTATATTTGTATAAATTTATCAAATTTCAATTGTAATTACAATAAATTTAGAGAATGTTGGTATTTAGGATGAAATTATTATTTCTGTGAAAGATTTTAATCTTAGGCCTTATATAATTTGTATGGTTACATTTAAGGGTTATGTAGCTATGTCGTGTGTCTATCGTAGCTAAGAAGTTGAGGCATGACAGTACATATCCACCATATGGCTAAGCCATTGGAGGCATGACCTTATGATTTGACCCTCCACCAAGAACCTTGCTCAAATTGATTCCATTAACCTATACTTGAGATCATGGACCACAAATTAGACTTCAAACCCATTCACATTTTTATATTGACTTATACCGTATTAGCGTGGGTGGGCCTTCATCGAAGCTAAGAGTGAGTCTAAATTTAATGTTGACCCTAAATAAGAGTCCCTTTGCATTGTGTGTAGGTACAATGATCATATTAACATGTTTTATGCTGTGAATGCTGTTTATTTTATGCAAACTTATATAAAATTTATTATAGTAAATTTATACTATATATATATATATATATATAGAGAGAGAGAGAGAGAGTGATAAATTTGGACTTAGCTCAATCATGTACAAATTTGATCACCTGTCTCACCATTAAATTTGCATAAATCTAAAGCTAAAAAGCTATCCATTTACCATCATTTTCTACTTCAAATTTTTTTGATGAAATAAATAAAAATATGTAAAAATTAAATAAAATCAGAAACAATAAACACAAAGATGATGAGAGTAATACTAACTATTTCAAGAGTGAAGATACTTATTTCATGGCACAAACACCTATATGTTCAAAATAAACAGTTAGCTTGAATCAATAAACATTTAATCTGAATAGTAAATAAAAATATTAAAAAATAAATAGAAACTATTTTATACAAGTGCATTATAAAAATAAGATGAATGTTTGGAGACAGAATAGATGCATCTGCATTTGCATGCCATGTGTCCGGTCTCCATATACCTGGTACCTCGAGTATGCAAAATATTGCATCTTTAATCTTTTAATGTTTCTATTTATCATCCAGTCTAGGTGTTTATATATTTAGATTAGTTATTTATTCTAGATTATTGGTTATTATTCTGTATAATTATAAGTGTTTAGCCGATCAAAAAAGGTTTAGATGGGTTGAGCAGAGTGTATCCAATTTATTAATTTTTTACATATTTATGCTAATATCATTCGAAATTTTTTCTTCAAAAAGCATGTAACAATGGTTAATGAGCGCTTTTCTGATTTTGAAAGCCATGCAAATCAAATAATAGGCGGGGCGTTCAAACAGAAAAGATTAATAGATAAAAACAAAGGGAAAAAAATGCAAATCGCTGGTGCACGTTTTTCCCGCCTTCCATCCTTCCAATTGGCACCAAGACGGCCTCGCATTCCGTCGACTTTTTTTTTTTTTTTTAATAGTCAAATGATCATATTATTTTAGAATAAATCAAGTTTGATATATCATAATATAAAATTTAAGATAAAACATACGAACAAGTATCATCTTGATTTCAGCTTTAATAATTAAAATGATCGATAATCCTGACGATGATTCAATCGGTCACAGAGTTAACTTTTCTGAAGATGTACCGAATGAGAGCACACTGAACACTCTGAAAATTGAAACAAATATTAATAATCAAAAAATTAAATGATATATAAATAATAAAAACTTAATGAAGTCATCGAATAATAATGTTAAAGTCTTCCTCAATGATCCCACCGACCTTTGCCGGCCCAACTCTTTCCTACATTGCACTCGCAACGTGGAACTTTGTCTACCATGAACAAGCGTATCGTGTGAGGACAAAGTCATGACAAATATAGGCCTCCCCATTTCAGCCTACACACGTCCGCACCAATTTCTCCTTTAATGCTACTACATAACAAAATCCATCAACAAAGCACCAAAAGCCAGTGACCTACTTCGAGAAAATAATATAAAAAAAATTGACATAACAACACTTTCAAAAGAATTAATAAATAAATCGGATTACTTATTAAAATATTAGAAGTCATTGACTAGATGTCTGGATTCCAGACAAATTATTAATGGACAAACAAACACCTAGCCTCAGCCGTGTCATATTCGTATACCTCTACTAGATTTCTTACCCTAATTTTTTTTTCTACTGCCAAATGCATGCTTATTTTAAGGATTTAGGATAGACTCCAGGTTAAGGCGGCCTTGACTAGCTACAGTAGGATGCATAAATAAAGAGTTTGATTATATGAAACTTTTGCTGTTTAAGACTACAAATAGATGGTATGGATCAGTTTAGGCATAATTTTTCATATTTAGAACATAATTTTGAATCTATATCTAATCTATTTATGATATGATTAGGCCTATAAAAAATATTATATCTAATAAATTATGCGGATCAGTTTGAGGTCAAGTATAATTCAAATCAAACTCAAAAAATGTTTTGTTTGAAACAAAAATGAATACTATCATATTTTGATGAAAAATATGCAACTATTATTTTATAAATAAATTTAGTAATTCATAATCATATAAAAATTATTTAAAAATTAAATAAAAGTAAAAAGAACCAACTTACATTTACACTTTGGTTCAAAACTTTTAATTCTATCAATATAAATGATTATTCTTAAGTTTGTAATCAAATTATAATTTTTAAAATATTTATTGATATATTTAAAAATATTATAAATAAAAAGCTATTAAATTAAAAATATAAATATAAATGTTTATATATAATTAATTAAAAATAATGAAAGGAGATTTAGTTTATAAGGAGAAAGAGAAGAATTAATTTAATAAGACTGCATTTACTGAATTGATAAAATAATTGGAAGAAAGTAACACAAAATTTATGTAATTGAGCTTTATGGGTCAAACTGAATTAGCTTGGGTTTACTGTCAATCTATCTAAATTAGATTCGAATGATATATGGGTTGAACCTAGTTACGAATCAAATTAAATTTGATTTAAAATTTAAAACGAATCTAAATTTTGAATTCGATCCTATTTAATTGATGAGTTTTTAAATACGAATTGAATTGGTTTAATTGAATCAAAACCGGACCAGATTGTAAGTCAATCCAATTATTTATCGGCTAACTTGTGTCCTAAATCTAAAATTAAAACTCACATCACATGCCTAGTTGAGGTGATGATTAGCGACACAATTGACTCAGGAACTCATGCTGAAGGGTTGGAAAGCCGACCGACGCTCAACGGTTCACGCAAATAAGATGATTTGCGCCTGATGTTAGTCGGCTCACGTCACTCAAGCTCCGGTCCCACGCGTAGCAGAAGTATGCAAACAAATATTAAATATCTAGACTCGCCTAAAGTCGGCACTAACGTGGCGCGTCCTCCAGCTAGCGACGCTTGAATTCGCCACGTTCCAGCGTATCATTGAGATGATAACAGCGTCAGCAGCCGACCTCCTGGTTGGCGAACTGAGACGATTTCCGCCTGATGTCGGCGGGCTCACGTCGCTTAAGGCTCGGCACCAATTTATGGCAAGAAACATACAAATATATTGACTAGCCTAAAGTTGACGGTGGCCGACATCATAAATTTCAACACTAGTGCTTTGTTAATAGAGAAAAAATAGTTAGAAAAAGGAAATGAAGGAAGGAGCAAAAAGTAAACAGAAGCGCGTCCTCCAGCTAGCGACGCTTGAACTCGCCACGTTCCAGTGTATCATTGAGATGATAACAGCGTCAGAAGCCGACCTCTTGGTTGGCGAACTGGGACGATTTCCGCCTAATGTCGGCGGGCTCACGTCGCTTAAGGCTCGGCACCAATTTATGGTAGAAAACATACAAATATATTGACTAGTCTAAAGTTGACAGTGGCCGACATCATGAGTTTCAACATTAGTGCTTTGTTAATAGAAAAAAAAAAAAGAAAAAAAATGTAGGAAGGAACAAAATTAAAAAAAATAAAATAAAAGAAAACTTTTTTTTTCTTCTTCTATTTGAATAAATAAAAAAAATTAATAATTTATAATGATAATAATACTTTTATTATAATGATTAAAAATATATTAATTTTTTCTTTAAAAAAGTTAATATTATAAAAAAAAAAAGTATTCTTGAGTTTTCTCTTTGACATCAGAGAGAGATCTCAAAAAAAAAAAAAACTTTTAGGCGAGATCCATTATTTTTTTCTTCTATTTTCTTTTTAATTTTCTTTTCTTTCTATTTTTTTCTTTTCATCCAAACAAAAATTTTATTTTCTATTTTTTTTCTTTCTACTTCTCTCTCAAATCAAAGGCTAAGAGCTGTTTTTTTCAAAGCTTCTCGTTCGATACTATCATTAAATCCGCGATTTCTGGCTTTTGGGTAGGAAAACTTAAAATATATATCCTCCCAGGAAGAGATGCCATATTATTATCTATATGCTCATCAAACGCTACTTATTATAAGGGACCATTTTTGTCGAAGCTTCGATTCGATATTGTTGTCGCCAAATCATTTTTGGATGCATCAGACGAAAGAGGAGCTTCGTGGGCCTTCAGAGGTATGATAGGATCGCCTCCTTTAACTAGAAACCTACAAGAAAAGTTTCGGACCGATGATCCCAGCGGGGACCCTCCGACGCTCAAGTTAGCGATTTGAGAAACAAAGGTTTTGATGAGAGAGTAGAGATTGAGAATTTTGCTTACCTCCTTCTTGCGAGTTTGGATCCTCTTTTATACCTATCCGAGGGTCCCCTTTTTCTCCTGCTAGAACCGTCGAATCCCTTAGGATCAGCTCTGTGAACGGCGGGTAGGTACGCCGTTACCGAGCGGGCACCGTAAATACCGGTGACTGTTAGGTGCGCTAGCAACTACCCATGATTTTGGTAATGATAGGCGGGCCAGTCGTGTTGCAGCTGGTGTTTTAGATCACCGAGCTCGATATTTGAAGTTGGTTTCATGAGGGTAGAGTGTGCATGGTATGAACTGATGCTGGGGCCGAGGCGAGACTTGAGGCCGAGGCAAGACTCGGAGCCAAGGCCGAGCCGAATCCGAGGCCGAAGCCGAGGTTGAGCCGAATCTAAGCCCGAAGTTGAGGCTGAAGCGAATCCGAGGCCGAGGCCGAGCCGAATTCGAGGCCGAAGCTGAGGCCAAACCGAATCCGAGGCCGAAGCGAATCTGAAGCCAAGGCCAAGCCGAATCCGAGGCCAAAGCCGAGGTCGAGCCGAATCCGAGGCCAAAGCGAATCTGAGGCCGAGGACGAGCCAAATCTGAGGCCAAAGCGAATCTGAAGCCGAGGCCGAGCCGAATCCAAGGCCAAAGTCGAGGCCGAGCCGAATCCGAGGCCGAAGCGAATCTGAAGCCAAGGCCAAGCTGAATCCAAGGCCAAGCCGAATCCGAGGCCGAAGCGAATCTGAGGTCGAGGCCGAGCTGAATCCGAGGCCAAGCCGACCGAAGCTACTTACGTCCAAAAAAAATCGTATGGGTCGCTATCATGCCGCCTAACTTTGTGATTAGCCACATCAGATGCCCCCGCCTTCGAGATGGGTAAGCGTGCTCCTACCATCGAAGGGGGGCATTTTATCACTTGGTGGCTAATCTTCGTACGCCACGCGTCAAGGGTCGTCCTTCCTTTAATGATATGCATCGGACGCTGCAGGGCTATCATCTCGCCCATTTTGGTTGTTGGGATCGAGGAGGATTTTCTGTGTGTTGGGCAGGCGCATAATTACGGTGAGGTCACCGCCGTCCCTTCATTGGCAGTGACCTTCGTGCTTCCCGCCCTGGGCGGTTGCCGTAGCCATCCCCAATAGCCAGCGGACATGTGTTCGAAGCGAGCTAGGTGGGATGATTTTGAAAAGACGGGGCTATAAAAAGGGATCGTCCTAGACCAGAGCCGCCTCTATTGCGTACGCCTTCTTCCCCGTTCTGGACCTATCCGAACCTGTTCATCTTCCTCTTCCCGAGTTCTTCGTCCCCGATTCTTCGTCTTCGAACCTTTCAGGTCAGTCTTGTCTTCATGGCTTCTTCGTCCTTTTCATGTTCAATTTCTGATTCCAAGGGTTATTCCCCCGATCTTCCTCGACAGTCCTCCTCTCTTGTGCCCAGTTGGTCCTCCTCTGCGGAGGATGTCCCAGCAGAGCAGCAGCGAGTGGTCGAGCGATTTCCTGCCGGGAATTGCCCAGCCGCCGGACGGGCCATCGTTCGGTGCCGTTCGGCCGTTGCCGGTCCCTCCTCTCGTGCGGGGGAGTCTCCCGAGGAGACCGCCTCTGTCATGACTACTTAGGAGATTATCAACCTTAGGGCTTGTTACCAGATTCCCACCGACCTCTACCTGTATCGACCTCTTCCCGAGGATAGGGTAACCTCCTCTTATCCAGGTAGGGTTGCCCTTTATGAGTATTATTTTAAGGCCGGCCTCCATATTCCCATTCATCCTTTTATACTTAACGTTTTAGACAGATATTCCTTGGCTCCGACACAATTGGTCCCAAATTCCATTCGGACTCTCATGGGTTTCTTAGTGCTATGCCATATCCATGGGATAGAGGCTAGGATTTCTCTTTTTCGTTGCTTTTATACCCTTAGGAAACAATCGGGATGGTGGTCCTTCGCCCGTAGGCCTACTAGAGCTCTTAAGTTGCACCTTCCTGCCTCTGTTAAGGGATAGAAAAATAGATTCTTCTTTGCCCAAGTAGAGGGAGTGAAGACAGAGTGGGGTATCCCTGACACCGAGGCCAATAAAGACCCCAGAATTCTTTCAAGAGATCAAGAGGCGTTTGGACAGTTGATTACTGCCGACGTCCCTCGATGCAACCGGCTGCTAGCCAAGGAGAACCTTCAGCTAGCGGGCCTTGTTCCTGGCAATGGTGAGCAGCCAATCGTTCCCTCTTTTACTTTCTTTTCCTTTTCTTTTTGTAATAATTACGAGCTCTTTTGATCCGTAGGCATGGCACCTTCACTTCAAACAATAAGACAAGCTGCCGCGAAGAAGAGAAAGCCAAGGCAGATGGGGCCCCTTCTGAAAGAGGGCCACCGTCGAAGTTGTCAACAGAACCAAGGCTGGAGAGGCTTCAAAAGAAACGAGGCCGAGGAAGAACGGCCTCGTTCGCCTCTACCGGCGCCACCTCCATCTCCCATTGATATGACCGACACTCCCCCGGGGCGGGGGACTAGGGCGCCGTCACCACCACCACAGCTCCCGAAGTGGAACCGATGGGCTCAGTTACTAGACCGACTCTAGAAGCCGCCCTATCCACCGAAGGGGCGACAGCCGAGGCATCCTCACTGGCTAAGGAGCCAGAAGAAGCATGATCGGAGGCTAACCCTTCGCCTGTAGCCGCTAGATCAGCGGAGGGAGATGACATCGATCTCTCTTTCCCGTCGATCTTGTCCCGCTATAGCCGCTGGGCCGAGCGGACTGTGGCCCAGGCCTCCATGCCCGAGTTACAGAGGTACCTTCAACATCAAGGGACCTCTACATTCTTTCGAGAGGCATCTGTGGCACATCTCTGGGTAAGTAGGTTTTTTTTTGGATTCCAGTTTCTTCATCTAAACCAACTGATCTGAGCAGGCATTGAACTCTATGACCGCCACGAGGGGCCTTTGGTCCCAGGCTGAGGTCACCCTCGACCAGTCACGGGAGGAAATTTGAGAAGTCTGGCCTAGAGCAGAGAAGGCCGAGGCAGCCTTGGAGGAGGCCTGGGCGGAGACTGCCCGGGCGCAAAAGGCTGAAGACGAAGTCGAAGCTGCCCAAATCAGGGATCTGGCCCATGTTGAAAAGGCCGAGGAAGCGCTAGAAGTGGCTCAGCACCAAGCGGCTCACGAGCTCGACAATGCTCAAGTGGTAGAGGAGAAACAAAAGCTGCTGAAGCGGAGGTTTACTTGCTGAAGCAGCGACTGCATTCTGCCTCCATCGAGATAGGAATATCTGAGGAGCGAGCAAAAAATGCCAAGAAAATTGCCCACCGAGCTGATGCCAAGATGGATGATCTGAAGGTCACAGTGGCCAAGGCCAAGGAGAGGGCCGTCGAGGCCGTAGAGATTTTTAGGAAGTCCGACGCCTTCGACAAGGAGCTGGCCGAGACAACTGAATTTGCATATGATGGCGGCTTCCAAGATTGTAAAGAGAAGGTATGAAGACTTTATGGTCTCGAGGGGATTGAAGAGCTGAAGCCAGATAGTCCCTGAGGATGATGGCTCAGCCCCGGTCAAAGATTAGCTTTCTCTTCATTGTATCAAGTCTGATTTGATCGGCGATTTTGTAAACTCTTTACCTTCAATGAAAACCCTTTTGATTCATACTGTTAATTTGGTTTGATTTGATTTGTGTCAAGCCCAATTGTTCCTTTGATTTGTATCATGGTCAATGAATTTTTAGCGATTAGGATGATGCGAGTATGCAGGCGCAAGCTAATTATAGAGAACTATTGAGGCTCAATTTACATGCAGGTGAGTGCAAGTGTTGTCCTGGGTTTGAGCTCTAACGACCAGGCTGCAAGGTATTCAAGGGTTTGTTCGAGAGCCGGTGCGGAATCGGGTTGTACCGACGCAGAGCTGTACTTGGGTGCCAACGTAGAGTTGGGCTTGAGTGCGACGCGGAGTTGGGCTTGAGTGTCGACGTAGAGTCGGATTTGAGCACCGATGCGGAGTCACGCTTGAGTGCCGACGGGGAGCTGGTTGAGCACCGATGCGGAGCCGCGCTTGAGCGCCGATGTAGAGCTGGGCTTGAATGCCGATGCGGAGCCGTGCTTGAGTGCCGACGCGGAACCACGCTTGAGTACCGACGCAGAGCCAGGCTTGTGTGCCGACGCGGAGCCGGGCTTGGGTGCCGATGCGGAGTCGGACTTGGGTACCAACGCGAAGCCGGGCTTGAGTGCCGACGCGGAGCCGGGCTTAAGTGCCGATGCGGAGCCGATCTTTAGCGAGGAGCCAGATCACTTAGATACTTCCGTTAATGAAAAAGAAAAGGAATGATCATTCTAAGGAAATGTTCGAATTAAGTATGTTAGTAGATTACTGATAATACCGTTGGAGGTTGTCCGCATTCCAGGTATGAGGGAGAGGTTTTTCGTCTAGCTCTTCGATCCGATAAGCCTTGTGATGAAGTGCATTGGTGACTCGATAGGGCCCTTCCCAATTGGAGGACAGTTTTTCCCCCTCCGAAGGTTTGGAGACTTTGGCTCGTCTGAGGACCAAGTCCCCCGGAAGTAACGTTCTGGGACAAACTTGAGCATTGTAGTACTTTGCAATCCTTTGTCGGTAGGAGGCCATTCTGATTCACGCTCGATCACGAAGTTCCTCGACGAGGTCAAGGTTAGCTCTTAGTTGATTTGGATTATCATCTTCATCATATGACTGTACCCGAGGACTGAGGACGCCAATCTCCACTGGGACGACAGCTTCCGTTCCAAACACAAGGCTGAACGGGGTTTCTTCAGTGGGAGCCCGGGGCATCGTGTGATAGGCCTACAGCACATTCGGGAGCTCCTCTACCTATCTTCCTTTGAAATTGTCCAGGTGTGTCCTGAGCCCTTGTAGGATTGTCCGGTTTATCACTTCAGTAACCCCGTTTGTTTGCGGGTGACTGACAGAAGTGAACCTTTAGTGTATCCCTAGTTCGGCACAGAAGTCTCTGAATGGTACATTGTCGAACTGGCGTCCGTTGTCGGTAACAAGTGTGTGGGGTAGTCCAAACCAACAAATGATAGACTTCCAAAGAAGTTCCTCATCTTAGCTTCGGTAATCTTGGCCAGTGCTTTGGCTTCTACCCACTTAGTGAAGTGATCGATGGCGACGAGCAAGAACTTTCGCTAGCCAGAAGCTGGAGAGAATGGTCCCAAGATGTCCATTCCCCATGGGCGAACGACTATGGAGCCGATAGAGGGCTCAACCAAGAGGTTGACAGTCGTTGGATGTTGGCATGCCGTTGGCAACTATCGCACTTCCGGACTAGCTCCTGAGTGACTTTGTTTCTTCCAAGGCCAAACACGTCCCCTCCAAATACATCAGGCCAATTTGTGACTGCCCCGATCTGTCCAATACCGAGCCTAGTGCGACGATTGCTCTCATAGACCTCCAAAGCCGAAGCGAATCTGAGGCCGAGGCCGAGCCAAATCCGAGGTCGAGCCGAATCCGAGGCCGAAGCGAATCTGAAGCCAAGGCCAAGCCGAATCCGAGGCCGAAGCCGAGGCCGAGCCGAATCTGAGACCGAAGCAAATCTGAAGCCGAGGCCAAGCCAAATCCGAGGCTGAAGCCGAGGCCGAAGCAAATCTGAAGCCGAGGCCAAGCCGAATCCGAGGCTGAAGCCGAGACCGAGCCAAATCTGAGGCCGAAGCCGAGGCCGAGCTGAATCCGAGGCCAAAGCCAATCTGAAGCCGAGGCCGAGCCGGATCCGAGGCCGAAGCGAATATGAAGCCGAGGCCGAGCCAAATCCGAGGCCGAAGCCGAGGTCGAGCCAAATTTGAGGCTGAGCCAAATCCGAGGCCGAAGCGAATCTAAAGCCGAGGCCGAGCCGGATCCGAGGCCGAAGCCGAGGCCGAAGCGAATCTGAAGCAGAGGCCAAGCCGAATCCGAGGCCGAGCCGAATCCGAGGTCGAAGCAAATCTGAAGCCGAGGCCAAGCCGAATCCGAGGCCGAAGCCGAATCCGAGGCCGAGGCTGAGCCAAATCTGAGGCTGAAGCCGAGACCGACCCGAATCTGAGGCCGAAGCGAATTTGAAGCCGAGGCCAAGCCGGATCCGGGGCCGAAGCGAATCTGAAGCCGAGGCCAAGCCGAATCCGAGGCCGAAGCCGAGGCCGAGCCAAATTCGAGGCCGAGCCGAATCCGAGGCCGAAGCGAATCAAAAGCCGAGGCCGAGCCGGATCTGAGGCCGAAGCGAATCAAAAGCCGAGGCCAAGCCGGATCCGAGGCCGAAGCGAATCTGAAGCCGAAGCCGAACCGAATCCGAGGCTGAAGCCGAGGCCGAGCCAAATCCAAGGCCAAGCTAACTGAAGCTACTTACATCCAAAAAAAAATCATGTGGGTCACTATCATGCCGTCTCACTCTGTGATTAGCCACATCAGACATCATTAGATGCGCGATTACTAAGCTTTGAATGGAAAAAACCTCTCAGGAGTATACGCCACTAATAGAGATACTGCCATAAAGTTCAGGTTTACCATGGCTTGGCTTTATGGTCGCTGCTGAAACCAAGCCTCCCTTGTCCCTCCTCTCCATTCACAATTAAGCACAAACAAAAAAGAAAAATAAATAAAAATAAAGGAAAAAAAAATTCACCAACGCGTTCTTTTCTTGCTTGCCTTCCTGCCATTTGATACCAAAACAACCTGGTATTCCTCCTGTACACCACGTCAACGCCACTGTTTCATTTTAGTTCCACCACTCAGCAAACGAGACTTCATCAAAAGAATATGCGTCAATGGGCTACCTATAGAAAATTGTATATTTAAAAAGAAAAAAAAACATATAAAAAATATCGAACAATAGGTCTTTCATGGAAATCAAAAAATTGACCGGGTTACTTAATTATTAAACAACTAAGACCCGTTCGGGTAATTAACTGCTGGGGGCCTTTAAACGGCCGTTTCCAAGCAGTGAGCTAGCTATTGGGGTACAACCGTACAAGTCATTGACTAGAAGTCTAGCTAGATTCCAGACAAATTACAGTGGACGACAGAACCAACGATGCCTTGTGAACGGTATTTTCTGGGGCCCATTGTAGATTCCCTACCCTCAATTTTTTAGCTATTGCCAAATGCCAATTGTTCGGACGAATAGAGAGAATTCGCGATTCTCGTTTCTGACGCTAGAAATTAAACCGGCATCATCACAGCCCTAGCTGCGGCGAGATTATTGGTTCGGCTGTTGTTGGATGGGATGCCCTCCACCAGCGCCTACTGTCATGGGTTCGGCTGAAAAAGAATGATCGATCAAATCTTTCTACGAGCCTTTTTATCTCAGATGCTGGTCTTAAAGCGAGCCTTTAACCTCAGATGCTGGACTTAAAGCGACGTGAAATGGCATCACTAGAATAATTCAATAGTTACGAGCTAAAAGGATTATCATCAACAAAATTTTTTTATAATAATTATCAGCTAAATACAGAAAAAACGAAATCTCTGCTGCATCCTCTCTGTTTTATGATATTAGGAAGCTTCAATGGAGCGGCTGATTAGATTGCCTCGTTGGTTGCATAATATTTTGTTGAATATTTTTTTTTAAAAAAAATTAGCTCTTAATTTCTTAAATTTCTTTCGCATTCGATCAGGGTGACTGTCCGTTTCTTTTCAAAAAAAGAAATTGAAAAAAATCTTAAGCGCTAGAGGTCCTTGCCGACTGCGGTGATGCAACGTCAGGAGCGGACCCCATGGTTGACACACATAAGGTGATTTCCACCTGACGTCAGTGGGCTCAAACCAATTTAATGGCAGAAAGCTTTCAGGCAAATAAATGCTACCTTGACTGACCCCAAGCTGTCGGCAATTGCCGGCTAGGTGTTTGGACGGCAGAGCCGTTTTTGCAACAGCTCAGACTAATTGGATTCAATATTTTCATTACAAACACAATTTAGAATATTTGGATAGAAAAAAATTCAAATATACGTCCGTTCGGCGAGAATATGTGGGTTCGACATTATCATACATTTCTCACCAAAGGCTACTTGGACGGCTATTTATATGGGGACGCCAAGCCATGTTAGTCACCAGAAACAAAGTCGTGGAGTTTAGCATTCCCCAAGCTCGTAGAGTCCTTTAAGTTTAGGCTTCCCCAAGCTGTCTTCCTCCATGGCCAGTAATTTAACCAAACTTCTCCTGAGTGACTTTGTTTCTTCCAAGGCCAAACACGTCCCCTCCAAATACATCAGGCCTGTTTGTGACCGTCCCGACCTGTCCAATACCGAGCCCAGTGCGACGATTGCTCTCATAGACCTCCAAGGCCTCAACGGTGCTCGTCGAACCACTGTAGTTAAAGAAATTGGTTTAGCATGCCAGGATGGCGGATTCTTCCAGGTATATTGCTTGGTGTTTGAAGCCTCACTTGTCCTTCAGTTAATGCTTTCTCTTCTCTAAATCTACGGTGGATTTGGTAGGTTAAGAATCATGGCATCCCAAAGGATGTGATCGATGGCATGCTGCGTGTTGCGAAGCTTTTCTTTCATTTGCCGGAGTCGGAGAGGTTAAAGAGCTATTCCGATGATCCTAAAAAGACGACCAGGCTGTCGACAAGCTTCAACGTGAAGACCGAGAAGTTGGTAGCTGGAGAGATTACTTGAGACTCCATTGCTACCCTCTAGAAGATTTCGTGCATGAGTGGCCCTCCAACCCTTCGTGTTTTAGGTTCGAAAAATTAAAATTTATGCCATTCCCTCTCATCCGGATGTTAAATCAACTTTGCCTTTTTCTCTTTACCTTTCGCTTCAAAAAAAAAAAAAAAAAATCCATTTAGATCAGAGATCATGGGTCACAATAACATGCATCCATCCCAACAGTTGCACCAGGAATTAACATATATAGTGCGCTATATATTTTAATAATGGGCACTTAATTAATGTCTGTTATCCTATGATTATTCTATTGAAACAACAATTATGCAGAAAAAAAAATAACAACTGATATTTACCAGTTTAATTTGCCGGCTGAAATTATTTTTTATTTCAATCAATAGACCAAAAGTAAGATTTATTAGGCCGGTAGTGATTTGGGCAAATAACAGCTAGCGTTGCTCTTTCATATTATATATGACTGTTATTGTCTATTATAATAACAAATAATGTCTCTGCTATGTTTTTAAGCAAGATATATAACTGTCATAATCTTAAATCCAAACAATTGCATTCTGGATAATTTTGGTTAAATAATGATCATCACAGCATCTACAACACTTCTTAAGAATTTTTGGATAAATAATGACTATAACAACTTTTAAGGCGAGCTTGATTTTTTTTTGAAATTTTTTTCCAAAGAGTAATTCTTTAGAACAAAATTTTAAAATTTTGTAGGATAAAATAAATTTTATTATGTCTAATTAATAGACAATTTGAATAAGAAAATAGCTTTGAAAATATTTTTCTATATTTGATTAAAAGTAATTTTGTTTGAAAAAAATATCATTTTGACTATAATAATTTAAAATAAAGTTGCATGAAAATTTGATGGGTATAGGAGGGATTTTTTTTTTTAAAAAAAACATTAATTGAGAGACAGTTTTGGTTTATTAGTGCCTTTTTTTCGTTAGAAAGGAAAAGGAGTGTGAAAAGATAAATATTATTTTTTTATAATATTTATTTTTTTATTGAAAGAAAAAAAATATGTAGACTTTTCATAAAAGAATAAGTATGTGAAAATTTCTCGTTCTGATTGGTCTCATGGTCATCAGGTCATGTTTAAAAAATAAAAAAGAGAGAAGAAGAAGAGAGAAACAGCCTCACGGCCCTCACCTTAACCCAAAGTCAAACATATTAAAGTAAGAAGACTTCTAGACGGAAGTTTTAGAAAGATTCTTGCCATTCATTAAAAAAAAAAGATACTGAAATTTGGGAAAGGTCATTTAATGTTTAAACTTTAAACGCACAAATCGGCTTGCAGGCAAGCTGTAGGCAACTACTGCAAGAACGCGAGAGAGCTGGCCTTGAGGCTGCTAGAAGCCATTTCCGAGAGCTTGGGGCTAGAGAGCGACTACATGGAGAAGGCACTCGGCAAACAGGATCAACACATGGCAATAAACTACTACCCACCGTGCCCCCAGCCGGAGCTCACCTACGGCCTGCCGGGCCACAAAGACCCCAACGCCATCACCATTCTTCTCCAAGACGGAGTCTCCGGCCTGCAAGTCCTTAGGAACGGCAAGTGGGTGACCGTAAACCCAGAGTCAGATACCTTGGTCGTCAACATCGGCGATATGGTACAGGTATACATTGAATTCTTTGTTCCGTTACCAAAAGATTTCACACCGGCCACATCATTATTTGCGTTTTTTTTTTTTTTTTTCTACGGAACGGACCGACTACTTCCTTGGGGTAGTTCAGAAAATGAAATTGGTGGGGTAGCTGACTTCAGTTAGGGCTAAGATCGATAATTCTGATGGGTCTTTTTTTAATATGGAAATGGGAATGAAACACAATCTGTTGAATTTTTTTTTTTTTTCTAAAGCACAATGTTAAAAGGAAAAATATCAAATAGAGGCTCTGTCGACACGATCCAGTATATGTTGACACCATTTACCTCCCATAATTTATAGCCCAATCACCTGCTGCCCATCTGTATACATGATACACATGGAATGTCAATCCATATCATCCGAGGGATATTCTCATCCTGCTTCACCAAAGATATTTTTAGGTGAGAGAATCAATGCGTCTATTCTGTTGTTCAAGTAAATTGAGGAACGTATCCGAGAGCCCAATCGCCATCGCTCCATGCCACGTTTCATATCTAATAATCCATCTAACACCTGGATAAATAGAATTATGAGTCTAAGTACCGTCTCACTCTGTTTTAAAGCACCAGTGAGGCTCTTCACTGTTTCTTGGTAGAAAATCTTTTGCTATGTGAATTACTGGGGCTGCTGTCCTCCTGGGATTCTCCAACTTGCCATTAAAAAGAAAATCATTTCTCTATTTGTAAAATTGCCATAAAATAGAAAAAGCAATGATATGATTTCCCTAAGAGCAGAGTTAATAAGAACTGTACATAATTGTTTTATTCTTTAGCTAATTGATCAGAATTATTTCTAAAAGTACTCATTAATTAATTGTAATGGAAAGATTAGCAGAACAATATGGTCTCGTTTTACTATGCGCTTTAAAGTACACGTAATGGTGATTTAGGGAGGCCTGTTTATAAGCTCGGAGCAATATGCGTGTTGCTGGATGCTACTACATGTCATATCACTAAATAAATATCATGAAAATTTATTAAACACAAATTGTATGTTCTTTGTTTCTGTCTGCAGGTTATCAGCAATGATCGTTTTAAAAGTGTGCTTCATCGTGCAATTGTGAATCATACAAGCGAGAGGATCTCTGTCCCTACTTTCTATTGCCCATCTCTAGATGCATTAATTAAACCAGCAGAAGCACTGGTTGATGAGGAGCATCAATCCCCATATCGAAGCTTCACCTATGCGGACTACTACCAGAACTTTTGGAGCCAGGGACTCCAATCCGCAAGTGGACTTGACGTGTTTAAAGCCATCCAACGATAAAATGTTTAAAGCCATCTCCGAGATCAAGAGCACAAGATCGCTATCGGCCGTTCCGGCGCGATCCCCCATCTCGTCCACCTCCTCGAGATCGGCGGGCCGTGGGGGAAGAAGGACGCTTCGACGGCGCTCTACTTGCTGTGCTCCACCCGAGATGGTCCACGCCTCGTACGTGCTGTACTCGCTGGTGGCGGTGGCGGAGGGCCGGTCCGCGGTGGTGGAGGAGGGGGGAATCGCGGTGCTCGTCGAGATGGTCGAAGTCGGCACCCAGCGCCAGAAGGAGATCGTGACGATGACCGTCCTCGAGATCTGTGAGGAAAGCATCGCCTACCGGGCAGTGGTGTCCCGCGAGGGCCCCATCCCGCCCCTCATCGCCGTCTCCCAGTCCGGCAGCACCCGCCCGCCTCAACTTCAGGCGCGACCCTGAAGGAACAAAACCGAAAGGAATACAATCAACTGGAAGAAGAGAAACACAAAACCTGTTTTCTGGACATAGAAAATTTTGAAACTTCAATAAATTGGCACGATAAAGTTTAAGAGAGAAAATGACTGAATAATACTTTCATTTAATGGAAAAAGCTTACAATAATATACATAAAAATTCACACTAAAAACATTTGTCAACCTACAACAATCTGGATATTTTTTCTGGCAGTTCCAGAAATTTTAAATAAAAACTGAAAACCAGTTTTAAGAACTAATTCAAAAGGCCTAATACAAATAACTACTCATTGAATTAAACCCAAATATATTACAACACATTTGAATTTGGACCTGGCTGAACAAAGCCTTTGAAGGTTAAATCACACTTCCAATACACCCCCTTGATTCAAACTGCTTAAACCCAACATGATCTTAGCTTCCTAAACTGTTTTTCTGGCAAAGCCTTGGTAAAAACATCTGCCACCTGCTCATCTGTTTTGCGGTAAATCATTTTGATTTCTTTCCGTTCAATCAACTCCCGAATAAAATGATGCTTGATCTCTATATGCTTTGAACGCCCATGAAATACAGGATTATTGGCTAAGGCTATAGCTGAGTTATTGTCACAAAATAGAACCGTAGCATTCCCTTGCCTTTCTCCTAGATCTTCCATTATTCTTCTTAGCCAAACACCTTGATAACTAGCTGTGGTAGAAGCTATGTATTCAGCTTCTGTGCTGATAAAGCAATTGTTGATTGCTTCTTTGAGCACCATGAAATCAATCCTAATCCAAGGGAGAAATAATAACCGGTTGTGCTTTTTCTATCATCAACACAATCGGCCCAGCTACTATCACAAAAACCCATCAAACTGAAATTATTCACCTTGGCATACAAAATTCCCAGATTTGTTGTTCCTGCCACATACTTTAAGATCCTCTTGCAACTCCAAAATGATGAGAGGGATTGTGCATGAATCTGGAAGCATAACTTACTGCAAACATGATGTCTGGTCTTGTGTGGGTGAGATAAATTAATCCTCCAATAAAACTTCTAAACCTTTTTTCATCAGCCTTCCCTGAACCATCATCCTTCTGCAATTTTTCACTTGAATTCATTGGAGTCACAACTGAATTGCAAGTTTGCATCTGAAACTTCTTCAGCAAATCCTTGGCATACTTCTCTTGAGATAGAAATATTCCAGATGAACTTTGCATAACCTCCATACCAAGAAAATATTTCATCCTTCCTAAGTTTGTCATTTCAAATTCAGCCATCATCTCTTGTTTAAAACTCTTCATCAAAGACTCTGAATTCCCTGTGAAAATTAAATCATCCACATACACACAAACTATGATGATTTCAGCCTTGCCTTGACATTTTTTGTAGAGTGTAGGTTCACTCTTACTGCCTTCAAAACCACTTTTCACAAAATACATGCTAATTCTGCTGTACCAGGCTCTTGGAGCCTGTTTCAAACCATATAAGGCTTTTCTCAGTCTATAAACCTTCTCTTCCTGACCACAAACCTCAAAGCCTTCTGGTTGCTCAACATAAACCTCCCCTTCTAATTCACCATTCAAAAATGCTAACTTAACATCAAGCCGAAAAACTTCCCACTGATTTTGTGCAGCTACAGCTAGGACTGTTCTAATGGTTTTAATTCTTGCCACAGGTGAGAAAGTTTCAAAGTAATCTACACCTGGCATTTGGGCATATCCTTTAACCACTAACCTTGCCTTGTGTTTTGCAAGGAACCATCATCATTATATTTGGTTTTAAATACCCATTTCAGCCCAATTTCTTTCTTTCCAACCGGCATATCAACCAGCTCCCATGTCTGGTTCTTTTCAATCATATGCAACTCATCTTCCATTGTTCTCCTCCACTCTTCCTGCTCTGAAGCTTCCTCAAAACTCACTGGTTCAGCTATAAAACATACTAATTGACAACTTTCATAGATATCAGTCAGACTTCTGAATTTTCTGGATGAGTTTTCAATTTCCACACCATCGATACTTGATTCTGATACATTCTCCCTTTCTGAACTTCTAACACCACTGATTGGAGGAGCATTTACCACTCCTTCTTGCACTCCTTCTTGCAATTTCAATGGTTTGATCACTATTTTTGCAGACCAATCCCAGGCACTTTTTTCATCAATGATAACATCCCTACTGACTTCTAATTTCTTTGTCACAGGATCATATAGCCTATACCCTTTTGTTTCATTTGAATATCCAATGAAAACATATTTCTTGCTTTTGTCATCAAGCTTTTTTCTCTTTTCTACTGGCACATGAGTATAGGCTACACATCCACAAATTTTTAGATGTGAAACATTTGGTTTGAAACCAAACCAAGCCTCATATGGTGTTTTACCATCAACTGACTTGGTGGGAGAAATGTTCAACAAATAAATGGCAGTTGCCACTGCTTCTGCCCAAAAAACTTAGGAAGGCCCCTTGCCTTCAACAAACATCTGACCCTTTCAACAATCACATGGTTTTTCCTTTCTGCAACTCCATTTTGCTGTGGATTATAGGCAACTGTCAACTGCCTACAAATTCCATAGTTTTTACAAAACAAACTAAACTGTTTAGAGGTAAACTCCCCACCTCTATCAGTCCTTAACACCTTCAATGAGAAGCCTGATTGCTTCTCAACAAGAGCCTTGAATTGGACAAACACTTCAAAGGTTTCAGATTTTTCTTTCAAAAAATACACCCAGGTCATCCGGGTTGCATCATCCACAAAGATTAGAAAATACAAACTTTTGTTAAGTGATAGCACACTCATTGGTCCACATATATCTGAATGAACCAATTGCAATGGAGTTTCAGCTCTCCATGCTTTGTTTTTTCCAAATGGGACTCTATGCTGCTTCCCAAAAACACAATCTTCACACAGCTCCGGATCAGAATTCAGATTATCAGGCAAACCAGACACCAATTTATTTTTTCCCAAATATTGCAAACTCTTGATGTTTAAATGACCAAACCTCTTATGCCACAAGGAAGTGTCATTAATGGATTCAGCTTCAAAACTTTAGTTCCCATATCTGAAAAGAACAAGGGATACATATTGTTCTTTGTCCGGTTGCTAGTAGCAACTAGTTCCTAATTTTTTTCCTTATAAATCATGCATTGTCATGATCAAACACAGCATAAAATCCCTTGTTCACTAACTACCCCAAACTAATTAAATTTTGAGCTAAACCGAGAACAAACATAACATCATGTATGAATTTATTCTCAAATTTCAGCTTTACTGTAACAGTCCATTTTCCAAACACTTTCACATGCCTATCATCCCCCATTTTCACTTCAGATTTAATGGACTCATCTAGATTCACAAATAATGATTTGTTTCCAGTCATATGGTTGCTACAACCACTGTCAAGAAACCAAATTTCTTTACAGTGATCAATGGATGAAAGACAAGTTAGGAACAATGCTTTTCACTGCTTGTTTCTTCATCCTTTTCAATTTTGTTTGCAAGATAATTGGCTTGATTACTGGTTCTATTCCAGCAAAAAGCCTTGAGATGACCATAACGTCCACAATTATGACACTTAAAGGGGGTTTGAAATTTGTTACCAGAATTTTGTTGAAAATTTTGAACTTGCTGTCTACTGAATCCTCTTCTAGAATTTTTGCCACGGCCTCTTCCTCTGAATCTTCCTCTTGGATTACCACCTCTGCCAAAAACTCTTCCAGGTCTGAAAGATCTTTCATCTGACACTCCTTTGCTGCTTTCCTTCTCATTCATTTTCATCTGAAACACCTGTTCAGTGATTACTTCTATCCGCGTATTCAACCGCTGTTCATGTACCTTCAAGGATCCAATCAAACAATTAAATGACAACTGTTGCCACCAGATCACCTTTAATGGGCATCAAGTGGACAGAAATTCTTGCGGGCCTTTGAGGGAATGGCGAGACCCCTTCCTTCGCTCGGGAACCTGTAAGGAAAGTCCCGGACCGATGACTCCAGCGGGGACCCTTCGACGCCCAAGTTAGTGATTTGGGGAACAGGAATGGATATCTTTTTAACGATTGGATAGAGCCTGAGCCCCTACCTTAAGGGCTGGAGGCCTTTTATACCTATTCGAGAATCCCTCTTACCCTCCGTCCATCATAGTCAAGTCCCTTCGGACGGTTGTTAATTTCTGGTCATCAACATGCCACAAAGTATGGGTTATGGGACTGAACGTGGGGCCACGCCCATCGTTAGCGGTGTCAGGAGGAAGCACGTCCACTGCGCGCGTAGCCGGGCGCGCTCATGGTGATGTGGTCCACCATTCTCGAGGAAAGTGGACCACGTAGCTGGGACGTGGATGATTGCCGCCAGAGGCCGACGCCGAGACCGATGCCGAGGCCGGTACCGAAGCTGACGCCGAGGCTAACACCGAAGTCGATGCCGACACTGTAACCAAGGCCTAGACTGGTTACGGCTGACATGGAAGTCGAGGTGGGTTGTAGCCAATGTGGAGGTCGAGGTGGGCTGCAGCAGACACGAAAGTCGAGGTGGATTGTAGCCGACGTGGAGGTCAAGGTGGGCCATGGCCGTCGCGGAGGTTGAGATAGTCCGTGGTTGATGCTGACACGGAAGTCGAGGTGGGCTGTAGCCGATGCGGAGGTCGAGGTGGGCCGTAACCAACATGGAGGTCAAGATAGGCCGTGGCTGCGGCCGACACGGAAGTAGAGGTGGGCCGTGTTGAGTTCAATCGTCAAGGAATTGGCTCACGTGTTCTTTGACCCGATCGGCCATATTAGATGCCCCCCCCCCCCCCCGTTCCTGAGCTGGTGTCACCGTCCAAGTGAAAGGGGCGTCATCATCTGCGCATCCTAACCGTTGGATTCGCCTCAAGGTCAGAGAGCAGTCTGGGATCCCCAAGATATCGGTGATCATCATTAAGCCATCAAATCACTGGCATCGATACATTCTGATTGGTCAGGGGTCCCATCTATCACGCGCTCGGAGCGTCGCCGTAGAGTCCTCCTCAATGGATAGCATCCGCATGGCAGGCGCATCGGGCGGGACGATTTTGAAGATGCCGATAAAAATTTTATAAGCGAGGACGTGCCCTAGCTTCGATTTCACCTACCGTGCAGAGCCTCTTCCCCTTCCAGCTTGAGAGCTCCTCCAACTCCTTCTTCTTCCTTTGTCCAGGTTAGTTCCCCATGCCTTCACAGTCGTCTTTTCTTATTCATCATCTCGGTCCTCCACAAACCATACCTCTCCGACCCATAGGGCCATGGCCAAGGAACCGGCTGTTAGGAGTCTGTCAGCAGCTGTAACCCACCTCCTAGGGCAGCTCCGTCTTTCAGGGCGAGCAGCGGTTCCCCTGAGGGGACTGCCTCTACTGTCACTTCCATTGACCTTGCGACCTTTAGGGCAGCCTATAAAATACCCAAAGAGGTGCGACTGATCGCACCGGGTCCCAACGACAGGGTAACCTCTCTCCCTTGGGGGATAGCCCTTTATGAGGAATTTTTTAAGGCCGATCTTCGTCTTCATCTTCACCCTTTCATCATCAATCTCCTCGATAGATACGAGTTGGCCCCAGCTCAACTAGTCCCCAATTCCATCAGGGCCATTTGTGCCTTCTTGGTGTTGACTCGCCTCCAAGGTCTCCCGAGTAACGTTTCCCTCTTTCGCAGCCTGTATACCATTCGGGCTCAATCCGGCTAGTGGCTATTTGCCCCCCGGCCGGGTAGAGCCCTTAGGTTAGGTCTCCCTTCATCCATAAATGGGTGAAAATCCTGGTTCTTCTTCGCCGAAGTGGAGGGGATAAGGAGGGAATAGGGTACACCCAATACTGAGGCTAACAAGAACATCTCGGTAGTACCGAGAGATCAATAAGCCTTCAATCTTCTTCTGACAACTGAACTCCCATCATACCGAGATATTGTCGGAGGACAACCTCCGACACGCCGGCATCGCCCCTGATGACGGTGAGGGCCCCTTTAAAGATGATATTTTCCTTTCGATCCCTTTTTTTTTAGCACATTCGTTTTCATGCAGCTATGAAGATCAACATCCCGGCCGGGGCTTTTCACAAAGCCACCATTAAGAAGAGAAAGGGGCAAAATGATGGAGCCGAGGGGTCAAGGAAAGGCCTCGATCCCAATCGCCACCTGCCCCCCGGGACGTCCCCAAGCTTCCTACTCCACCGCCCCCTCCTTGTCGATCTCCTGTGCAATCACCTCCATGGCCTCCACGACGGTCGCCTACTCCGCTGCCACCGCGGCGATCTCCCGCACCGCTGCCCCCGTCGGAGTCTGCTGACCAGAACATGGGTACGCTGCCCGAGGAGTCAAGGGCTCATGTTAGCCAGTCGACCGAGCGCCCGGATCCATCGACTACTAGGTCGGCCCCGAGGGATGATCCTCAAGCCAGTAGAAAGGCACCGATTGATAAGAGGCAGAAGGCCGTCGTCGGCTACGAGGCCCGCAGCGCCACATCCGAGCCCATAGGGGACAGGATGGGGCCGGTTTCCTCGCGGCCGTCTGTTGGTCCAGATAGCAACCCAAGAGGGGGGGTGAATTGAGTTTTTCAAAAAATTAAACTCTTTTGAAAGATAACCCCAACGGAAATAAAAACTTAGATTCACAGGTTTAAAACAAAGTAACTATAAATAGAGAGTTGAAGATAAAGAGACAATCACGGCAAACACAATAGATTTTATAGTGGTTCGGTGTACCTACACCTACGTCCACTCCTAAGTACCTCTTGGGTCCACACTATAATCAAACTAATTACAGCAGAGTTGTTTTGCAAGCTCACAACTCAAACTTGTTATTTTTTGGGTGCACAACGAACCCAGCTGGTTTTCAAGGCTCACCAGCATAAAACCTAAAACCACAAGCTAATGCTTGCACAAGGCTAACAGCCTCAACTGAATCAATCACCAGATTGACCCAGCAAACAGTATTTGATTTTACAAAAGAAAACTGCTCCTTCAATGAGCAAATATACAATAATGAAACAATAAATAGAGATTAGGAACCAAAGCCTGATTCGAAGATCTTGGTGGCTTCTTCCTTCTCTTCCTTTGAATGGATCTTCCTTTGAATATGCTCTTGAGGCTCAGAAGATTGAAAAAACTAGGGCTTCTTCCTTCTCTTGAGATTTCTTCTAAATAGAACAGCAAAGGCTTGGAATCTCTTTCTCTTCTTTTGGGGAATGAGTATGATCTTTCCTTACAGGTTTTCCCTCTTTTCTTTTCTGATAGATCTCAAAGATTTTCTCTATTCTTTTCTTTTTGCCTCTTTCTTCTCTTTTTCTCTCTTTTTTTGGGATGCAATCAACCCTCTTCTTATAGATCCGATTAATCCATAAATAGTGTGAAACTATCCGTTAGAAGCAAGTGAAAAAGGATTAGATCCATAAATAACAATAGCCGTTGGGATTAAAATAGATAAAGATAAAGTTTAGAGTCGTTCTGACAGTTCTGGAGCCGTGTCTGACATTCTGGAGTCGGCTCTGGCTTTTCTGGAGTCGGCTCTAACTCGAAATAATTTAATCCGCTCGATCTGGAGTCATCTCTGACTTTTCTGGGGTCGACACAAAATTCTTCTGGAGTCGACTCTAACAGTCTGGGAGTCGACTCTAAGTCGTGGCCTGAAAATCCATCGTTCTGTTGTTTCTGATAGAGTCGGCTCTCACAGTCCCGGAGTCGACTCTAAGTCTGTGCCGTTTTTCGGAGTCGGCTCTGTGATTCCATGTGTCGACTCTAATGTCTGCAGTCTTACCTTGACATTAGATTCAAACCAGAACTTGATTTTCCTTCTTGATTTTGATCATCAAATAGACTTATAATCTGAAAAACTTAATCAAAATCATTAGTAACATCAAATGTTATACTCAAATAGTTTTGTTAATCATCAAAATCCTCAATTGGGTCAACAATCTCCCCCTTTTTGATGATGACAAAAACTTTGAGTATATGCATTAAGAAATTCATTTGAATTGAGAATTATAGACATTGTTAAAGCTTAGAGACTTTCTAATAGAGAATTTGATGCCAATATTCAAAATGAATAAAAATAAACAAAACTTGACATCAATCAAAATGATTTGACTTTTATATGGAGAAATTTATTAAGCTCCCCCTGCATTGAATAGCTCCCCCTATGTAGATAACTGAATTCTTTCTAAAAATTCTCAGAATTGTTCTTCATTTTCTTTCTCTTTCTCTTTCTTATATATGTCTTTCTTATATGCATATACATTATCTCTCCCCCTTTTTTGTTATCAACAATAAGGTGAGTTTAAAAGCAATAGAGAATGTAATTAGAGCGAGAATGTTGATTCGAATAAACATAAGGATAGGAAACTTATTCATTGACATAATTTTGTAATAAAAGTGTAATATTCATTCAAACATTTGTATTCCAAAGCAAGATCCATTACATGTATTCTAAAATGACAGATTTAAGTATGTAAATCCTAGATACATGCTAAGAAAGAAAGCAAGAAATCCTAAGATACAACCTAGGATTGAAATCAAAATCAAATATGCTTATACACAATTTTCTTTAAATGTCCAATCATTTCCATAACATCATCTTTTTGGGTCTTTCTTAAAGCTTTCAAGACATGCTTCAATTTGAGAGACGGCAAGGTCGATATCTTTCTTCAGTTGACTGGTAGCATGAAGATACTTTCCAGAACCGTCTGCAATGCCTTCCATCCTTTCAAAAATTTTATGAAGATCAGTGCTAAAGGATTCGACGGAATTGCTAATTGAAAAAGAAATCATGTCAAGTCTTGAATTAATCTCATCCTTTAATTGATTGAACTCCTCTCTTAATTTACACATATCATTTGTTCTTACACTGTCATACTCAGCCAGTAAAGCCCTGAGCTGACCAATTTGCTCCTCAGAAAATCTTTCTGATGCCATTGCTGACTGATGTGGAAGTTGAGAGCTAGGTCCAGCTTCTGAGGGTCCAGCAGAAGGTCCAGCAGAAGGTCCAGCAGATGGTTCAGGAATGTCTTCTCCTCTGACTTCCTCAACTCTAACCTCTTCAGCTCTGGCCTCATGTCCTCTTTTAATCCAGTTTCCATTTTCTTTTCTAAAGCCCATTCGGTGAATTGTAGAGACACTATAGTAATCTGTATGTCTTAACTTTCTTAGTGGCTCATTGTCCATTATAAGTACACCTTGGCTTCTGAAAACCAATGTTAAAACCATACCATATGGCAATGTAGATCTCTTCTTAGTAGCTGCCTCTGCCATATAGCCTATCATCATTTCAGCAAGATTTAAAGGTCTACCAGTGAGTATGCAGTCCATCAATAAAACGTCTCGCTCCGAGACATATTCAAACCTTCCGATTTTAGGAAAAGAATCCTTCCACAGATATTGTGAAGTAATCTGAGTTCCAAATTAAGTTGATTTGCCAAGATTTCCTCAAACTCAGAAACTTCTCTCCCTAACATCCTTGATAGTGCTCCTCCTCTATCTTCATGATGATATTCAACAAGTCCAACAGTAGGCATTTCCAATAAATTACCAAGGGATTCGGCTGTGATGATTACCTTTGTTCCTCTTACAACACTTACTAAGCCTCCCTCTCCTCTACTTAAATCATTATAAAACTCTCTTACTAGGGCAGGGTAGGTAGGGATATCCAAAGAGCAGACCTTCTCCCATCCCATTTCTTTCAACAATCGCCCAATAGCAAAGCCCTCGAAATAAAGAAGTTGAAATCAACTTTTCTTCCGGTTGTAATGGCCTTACCAGCTAATTGGTCGACTCGAGGAGAAGATGGTGAGGGTGGAGAGTCATCTTGAGTGGCAGATGAAGAAGATGACGAAGGTTGCCTCCGATTTGAACGGCGCTTCGTCGGAACAGTCGAACCACCAATGATAGCACGCCTTTTGGGAGCCATTGGATTCGATTGGAATGAGTAATCAAGGGTTTTGAGGGATTTGGAGGGTTTGGAATCAGTTTGGAATGTTTGAAAATGGTTTAGGAGACGATAGAAATCGTTTGGGGTCGACTCCGCCCTTTTTATTTTGACCTAGTTCCACTTAGAGTCGACTCCCGAAAACGAGGTGTCGGCTCCGAACCAGAGAATCTGTCAGCGCCCGAATTAGAGTCGGCTCTACAGAAGCCAGAGTCGGCTCTAATTGCCCAGACAGAACATCAAAATAAGAAGGTGTCGACTCCACAAACTGAGGTGTCGACTCCACAATAGTTTCAGAGAAAAATGAATTTCAAGGATCTGAAACTGATCAAATTAATCATCAAACTCTAGATAAGTGTTCCTTAACAATTGGGGAAACAATAAATCAACTTTCTAGATAAATTTCCTTATTGGACATAGAGGATTTTCAAGAAATTATTGAAGTCTAGATAGTTGTTGTCCTTAAGAGTTTCAGAAAATTATTCTAAAGGATCACAAACTCCTAATTCTCCTCTAAGATAGCAAAATCTCTCCTCACTCAAAGGTTTGGTAAAAATATCAGCTAATTGATCATTAGTATTAACATATTCAAGACAAACATCTTTGTTAGTTACATGTTCTCTAATAAAGTGATGTCTAATTTCAATGTGTTTAGTTCTTGAATGTTGAATTGGATTTTTAGTTAGATTGATAGCACTAGTATTATCACATTTAATAGGTATTTTATCAAGTGTGATACCATAATCTTCAAGTTGTCGCTTAATCCAAAGGATTTGAGCACAGCAACTTCCAGCTGCAACATACTCTGCCTCAGCAGTGGATAATGCAACCGAATTTTGCTTCTTGCTAAACCAAGAGATTAAGTTACTTCCTAAAAGTTGGCATACCCACTTGTACTCTTTCTATCTAATTTACAACCAGCATAGTCAGAATCAGAATAAGCAATCAATTTTAAGGTTGAGTCTCTAGAATACCATAATCCTACATTTTTAGTTCCATTTAAGTATCTAAAGATTCTTTTAACAGCAAGTAAATGTGATTCCTTAGGATTAGATTGATATCTTGCACATAAGCAGACAGAAAACATGATATCTGGCCTACTTGCAGTTAGATAAAGAAGTGATCCAATCATACCTCTGTAATGCTTCTGATCTACTTTCTTACCTACTTCATCCTTGTCCAGCTTGCATGAGGGACTCATTGGCGTACCAAGAGGTTTAGCAGATTCCATACCAAATTTCTTGAGTATTTCCTTTGTATACTTTGTTTGGTTAATGAAAATTCCCGCTTTCTCTTGTTTGATTTGAAGTCCAAGGAAGAAGTTTAGTTCTCCCATCATGCTCATCTCGAATTCTCCCTGCATTAGCTTAGCAAATTCTTGACAAAGAGATTGTTAGTAGCACCAAATATAATGTCATCAACATAAATTTGAACGATTAATAAATCCTTTCCTTTTCTTTTTAAAAACAATGTTTTATCAACATTTCCTCTAGAAAAGTCATTTTCAATTAAAAATTTACTTAATCTATCATACCAAGCTCTAGGTGCTTGCTTTAAACCATAAAGTGCTTTGTGTAGTTTGAAGACGTGGTTTGGAAATTCATGATCTTCAAAACCAGGAGGTTGTTCAACATAAACTTCCTCATTTATAAAACCATTTAGAAATGCACTTTTAACATCCATTTGAAATAAGTTGAAATTCATATGACATGCAAATGCAAGTAGTAGCCTAATGGCTTCTAATCTAGCAACAGGTGCAAAAGTTTCATCAAAATCTATACCTTCTTCTTGATTATATCCTTTTGCAACTAGTCTAGCTTTGTTTCTAATTACTATGCCATTTTCATCTAATTTATTTCTAAATACCCATTTAGATCCTATTATAGGGTGATTTTTAGGTCTTTCAACTAGGGTCCAGACTTGATTTCTAGTGAATTGGTTTAACTCTTCCTGCATTGCTAACANGTTTTCTTCTTTCCACCTTCATAGGTTTATATTAGGTAGGCCATATCTAAAGCAAATTAGATGGACCTTTTAATTTCAATGCTTTATTATGATGTTTATTTCATTTTTTTTAATGCTAGTTGTCTGTATATATACTATTGTTCATTATCATTTTCATTATAATTGCAATGGTCCTTTTTGGAAAGTATTATATTTCTGCTCTTCTTTCTTTATCTTTAGTGAAGCAGTAACGGTTGACTAGTCCATAAACTACTTGAGCGTTGGCATGAACAATGAATTTTCTATTTATTAAGAATTATTAGATCCATGTTTTAGGCATACATCATCGTTGTAATTCTGACATGTTGGTCACTGTAATAGGTGTAATGGTTGCTTGGACCGGGATTGAGCACTTCCTTTGCGGAAGATTTGATCCTCCCCCTCGTGCTGATGAGCCTGAAGATTCCATGATTCGTATCAACTCTTTTTAAGAGATGACCAGGCATTTTGGACGGCTTTCATGTACATTTTCCTTGATAACTATTTTTCATGCCAGATCAGGCACTTAACACTTTGGTGAGTCCAAATTTGTCTTGATGAATCCAATTCCTATGGAGGTAAAGAGGGAAGCAAAACAAGATGAATTTTTACACGTCTAGGTGCTTCCAGATCAAAAAAGATATCATCAGCCTGGTCACGGATATAGGATACATCCTTCGCAGCTTTCTGTTCCACAAAAAATGATGTCTACTAAGGGATATTATTTTCTAAGAATATTTTGGCAAAACATTTAATATTTTGAAACCATTTGTGTCAGAAACGTGCAGCTATGTTAATATACTCAGGTACACAGGGAGAAAGATTTCATTGGGTGGACTTTCGGAAGTATAAATATGCTTGATTGAGAGGTATAAAAGATCGATATTGCACTCTTCCTTAAACTGTGGCAGCATATCTCAATCATGCGAGAGCTTTTGGTGCTTTGCAATCTAGATCATGCTTGTAAATGCAGCAACGATCCGATTCTCATACGATACATGACAATTTTATGTCTCTATTGGTGAATTCTACTTATCCAAGTCTTTGATTCTCCTTCGGTTTGAAACATGCATGCAAAGTAATTCTCTGTTTTTTGAAGAAAAACTTGCAAACTATTCCTTATGATTGCTTTTATAATCTTGTTTTTCTTAGTTGTAAAAGCACCTAATTGCTGCTTGTGCATCTTGACTTGCGTCCAAGGTGGCCTTTGGGTGAGGAATACACCCTGGGAAAGAAAAAGTTGTAAGCCCCTATTCTTGCGGCGGATCCTCACGTGGGTACAGGGGAGGGGATAACCCTCCCCTCGCCGCTATTTAAGGAGGGGGGGAGAACCCCTCCTTCTCCATGAGCTCTTACTCGGTGCAGGCCATAGGTAAGGGAGAGAGAGAGGGAATTACAGAGAGATTAAGAGAGAGAAACAGGGAGGAACCAAGCCGGTTCACGGCTTGATTCGGGCCCGGCGGAGTGCCCGATGCCTCGCCGGCTTGGGCGTCGGCCAGGGGACCTCACCGGCGGTGGGCGACCGTCCGGTGAGGATCCGGCCGGCCACGGTGGCCGGCTATGCCATCGACACGAGTCGCGTGCCATGGATCGTGCAAAAGAGAGAGAGAGAAATTGAGGGAGAAAGAGAGGGAGAGGGAGCCGACCGCCGCCGCGGCCGGCTATGGCCTGATCGCCGACGGCCGGGCCACCCGAAATTTGGCCGGCGGCCCTGGCCGCCGGCACGGCCTCCCCCTGTTTCGGGTGAAACAGGGAGGAGGCGGGGGGAGATGATGAAGACGTGGGCCGGCTTGGGCCGTTCCACGTTGGGCCCTATTGGGCCGACTCCGAGCTATTTTGGGGCTGTGTTTTGAGCCCTGTATTGGGCCAAAAATGGAGAAATAAAAATATGACCCGATTCAGCGTTGATTCTAGTTTCTTGGGATATTTTTATTTCCCCATTCGGGCTTATATATGGAGAGATATTCGAGCCCAAAGTTGGGCCCAGGATTAGACTGGGTAGACCTTAGGGGATGCTGCATTGTTTCAATTTTTGAGATTTAATTGTGAAAATTAATGCTGTAGGTAACCAGATATCCACATAGCTGATTTACAGTTTGGAATTAGTGTACTGAAATAAGTAAGTCATTTATTATAATTTTTATAATTTATTAGCATATTAAAATTATGGATATATTGCATTATTTGGAAAAAGTAAGACAAAATGAAATTTTGTTATACAATTGGTTATCTGCTATAATTATATGTGATTACTGATATTTTGCAAAGTAATAGATTATAAATGTACAAAAATTGAATGATGTGATTATTTTGGCTTTGCAAAATATACTGGTATTATTGATGTATTTTATGCTATGAATGTACAAACCACTGTATATGATATGATGAGCTTATGCTCATGATGATGCATGATGTGCTACATGCAAATATGATGATGATATGTGTCACCGCGGTTCTCATATGATGTGAAACGATGTGAAATACCAAGTGATATGGGACCCACCTCTATAGGGGGAGATATGTAGAGGACATACATCTAGAGGATGTGATGTGATATATCGCATAACGCACACACATCTAGAGGATGTATTGTGATTGATTATGATATATGACATAACGCTGGTACCAGGACCCTTCCTCTTAGGGGACATTAAAGAGTGATACACCAGATGGGTGTTGTAGGGCCGTAGGACACATAAGGAAATAATAATTATATGAATAGAGTGGGTTTGTTTACATTGCATATTTCAGCATTTATTGTATAATTAAGCTTTCAAAATTATTTGAGCTGATGATATACATGTTTTGATAACATGATGAATGTATTTGAAATTGAAAGTTTTATACATGAAAATGTGGTTTGATAATATCTTGATGAAATGATTATATAATAGTAGGCTTACTTATTGAGTGTAAGCATATAAATCTTACAATGTTTTTCAGAGCCACGGGACTGAAGAAAGGGATCTGGGGTAGTTGGAGCTTCATTCAGAGGAAACTAAGATCCAACATTTTGTTGTAACCCCAGTGACTTATGTATGATGGGCATGTAGCCTAAAACCTATGATTATGATTTGTATTAAGAACCATTTAAATTGGACGATATATAGTTATTACCCCTTCTTATATTAAATGTTTTATTTCGGGACGTCTTGCATGCCATGCATGCGGTGGGTTGCCACCCCTAGATCCAATATAGGGTCTGGGGTGTGACAGCTTCTGTGGTATCAGAGCCTAGTTTGACCTTAGGGACAAACATAAGATGACACTAGGCAAAACAGTAAGATGACACTGGGAGGGTAACAACTCTAAGAAGATATAATTTTTTTTCTCTAATAAATATGTTTTGAAAACTTAAGGGTTTGTAAAGATATTGATTGGAACCAAACTTGGCAAGGAATAGTCATGCCTCGTCACACTAGAAGTATGCGACAAGTTGAAGGTTCCCAGGCTGGTAACTCTGGCCAGCAGGGAGGCCAGCAGACTTCTGGAGGTTCTGGTTCCATCAATGTGGCTGGTAATGGCCAGCAACAGCGCCAGATTGAGATACTTAGGCCCTTGTGGAAATGGTGCAGGCTATGCAGCAGCAGATCCAACAAGTGGTGCCTGCTCAGCCCATCCCTCCTACTCAGCAAGACCCGCGAGTCGAACCTAAACCACCAGTCCAGCCCGCTCCGCCGCAACCCTGGCAAGGAGGGGGTCGGAGCTTTGTTGAGTTTAAGAGCTTAGCCCCTGATCCCTTCTCTGGATCCACCAACCCCGCTGATGATGAGGGATGGATGAGGGAGATGGAGAAGGCCTTCATGGCCCATGGTAGCCAGGAGGAGGAGCGGATTAGATTTGCCACCTACCTCCTTCAAGGGGAGGCATATGATTGGTGGTTGCATATGGAGCAGCGATTGGGTGGACAGGATTTCCTAGAGGGAGTTCAAAGAGACCTTTTTCAACAAATACTTTCCCAGTAGTGTGCAAAGGCAGATGGAGTCTGAGTTTCTGGAGCTGGAACAGAAGAATCTCTCTGTGGCCCAGTACGAAGCCGAGTTCACTAGGCTAGCCTGGTTTGCTCCGAAAATAGTGACCACTGAGAGAGCCAAGATCACCAGGTTCACTGAAGGACTGCGACCCAAACTGAGGCAAGCAGTCAATGCATTTGAGCTCTCCACATATTGTGCTGTAGTGAGCAATGCTCTGGTGATCGAAAGAGACATGAATAGGAACCAAAAGGAGTGGGAGCTAAAGAGGAAGAGGAAGGGGTCTCCTTCGGGCCAGTCTTCGGGGCAGGCTAAGAAGAAAGATACATATCAGCCCCCCACAGGACCGAAGGGTAAGGAGACCCGTTGCCCTCACTGCGGGAACTTCCATCCGGGCAGGCAGTGCCGTGGGCCGAGAGGTGCCTGCTTCATATGTGGGAAAGTGGATCATAAGATGGCCACCTGTTCCCTTCGGAGGGATCAGCTGCCTTCTCCAAATCTTGGGATGAACCAGCCACAGCAGCCGAGGACCTAGGGAAGGGTCTTCACCCTCACCCAACAGGATGCTGCCGCTTCAAACTCCATTGTGGCATGTATACCTGTTACCTAAGTACCCCTTTAAGACTATTTTGTTCATATGCGATATAATATATTGATCATGAAAGATAAATAAGATCAGCTATATGACATCTAAGATAACTAAACTTTGTGATCAGGGACAATTAAAGTAGGCAACACTTATGCTCAGACTTTAGTAGATCTGGGTGCCATGCATTCGTTTATATTTGATGTTTATCTTGCCAATAATGCATTGTTGACACCCATTCCTCTAGAACAAGAGTTGCTCATTGCATTCCCAAATGGAGATGTTATGAGGGTGGAGTTTGTATGCAGATCCTGCCAGATCAACATGGGTGACAAGAGGCTGGAGGCTGATCTAATCGTCCTTCCACTAAAATCCTTTGATGTTATCCTTGGGATGGACTGGTTGGCCTCCTATCATGCTTCGGTAGACTGTTTCAGGAAAATGGTGATCTTCAAAATCCCTAATCAGCCTGAATTCAGTTTTACTGGAAGCCATGAACACATGGCTTCAGTGTTTGTATCAGCACTGCGGGCTGCCAAATACTTGATGAAGGGTGGCCAAGGGTTTCTTGCTGTGGTCAAGGACCTTCAGCAGAAGAGGTGAAGTTGGAGGATATTCCAGTGGCTATGGAGTTTCCTGACGTCTTCCCGGATAATTTGACCGAATTGCCTCCAGACCGGGAAGTGGAGTTCACCATTGATTTGGTCCCTGGCACTGGACCTATATCCAAGGCCTCTTATCGTATGGCTCCAGCTGAACTAAAAGAGTTGAAGAACCAATTGCAAGAGCTTCTAGACCAGGGATTTATCAGACCGAGTGTCTCTCCTTGGGGTGCTCCTGTATTATTTATCAAAAAGAAGGATGGGAGTCTTCGGCTCTGCATTGATTACCGAGAAATCAATAAGGTAACAGTGCGGAACAAGTATCCCTTGCCGAGGATCGATGATCTGTTCGATCAACTCCAAGGAGCTTGGGTATTCTCGAAGATTGACCTTTGGTCAGGATACCATCAACTCAAGGTCCAGGCTGGAGATGTGCCTAAGACAGCATTCAGGACTAGGTATGGCCACTACGAGTTCTTGGTGATGCCGTTTGGGTTAACCAATGCCCCGGCAACATTCATGGACTTGATGAACATCATCTTTAAGCCATACTTAGACCAGTTTGTGGTGGTGTTCATTGATGACATCCTGGTGTATTCTAAAAGCCAGAAGGAGCATATGGACCACCTGAGGATTATTCTGCAAACTCTTCGGGAGAAAAAGCTTTATGCCAAGTTGCAGAAATGTAACTTCTGGTTGAGCCAAGTATCATTCTTGGGTCACGTAATATCTAAAAATGGCATAACTGTGGACCCAAAGAAGATTGAGGCGGTCGTAAATTGGAGTCGACCTTCCAATGTATCTGAAGTCAGAAGTTTCATAGGGTTGGCTGGATATTATTGCAGATTCGTGGAGGGCTTTTCTCGCATTGCTCTACCCCTGACTCGCTTGACCCAAAAGCAAGCAAAGTTTGACTGGACTGAGGAGTGTGAGAGAAGTTTCCAGGAGCTGAAACAACGCCTAGTGTCAGCCCCCGTCCTTATCCTTCCGTCAGGATCTGGAGGATTCACTCTATACACGGATGCTTCTCGGAAGGGATTGGGATGTGTTCTGATGCAAAATGAGAAGGTGATGGCTTATGCCTCCAGACAGCTAAAGCCATACGAGCAAAATTATCCAACTCATGACCTGGAGTTAGCTGTTGTGGTTTTTGCCTTAAAGATCTGGCGGCATTATCTATATGGAGAAGATGTGATGTGTACACAGACCATAAAAGTCTGAAGTACATCTTCACTCAGAAGGAGTTAAACTTGAGGCAAAGGAGGTGGATGGAGCTACTAAAAGATTATGACCTGAACCTGCACTATCATCCAGGGAAGGCCAATGTGGTAGCTGATGCCTTGAGTAGGAAGTCCTCCTCAGAGTTGACTTCTATGATCACCTCTTAGCCTCACATTCAGAGGGATCTTGAGAAGCTGGAGGTTGGATTGCGAGTACAACGGTCCGATGGAGCTGTTTTGGGGCTGCATTTTGAGCCCTGTATTGGGCCTGGAATGGAGAAATAAAATATGGCCCGATTCAGCGTTGATTCTAGTTTCTCAGAATATTTTTATTTTCCCATTCGGGCTTATATATGGAGAGATATTCGAGCTCAAAGTTGGGCCCAGGATTAGACTAGGTAGACCTTAGAGGATGCTGCATTGTTCCAATTTTTGAGATTTAATTGTGGAAATTAATGCTGTAGGTAACCAGATGTCCACATAGCTGATTTACAGTTTGGAATTAGCGTACTGAAGTAAGTAAGCCATTTATTATAATTTTCATAATTTATTAGAATATAAAAATTATGGATATATTGCATTATTTGGAAAAAATAAGACAAAATGGAATTTTGTTATACAATTGGGTATATGCTATAATTATATGTGATTACTGATATTTTGCAAAGTAATAGATTATAAATGTACAAAAATTGAATGATGTGATTATTTTGGCTTTGCAAAATATACTGGTATTATTGATGTATTTTATGCTATGAATGTACAAACCACTGTATATGTGATATGATGAGCTTATGCTCATGATGATGCATGATGTGCTACATGCAAATATGATGATGATGTGTCGCCGCGGTTCTCGTATGATATAAAACGATGTGAAATGCCAAGTGATACGGGACCCACCTCTACAGGGGGAGATATGTGGAGGACACATATCTAGAGGATGTAATGTGATTGATATATTGCATAACGCACACACATCTAGAGGATGTGTTGTGATTGATTATGATATATGGCATAACGCTGGTACCAGGACCCTTCCTCTTAGGGGATATTAAAGAGTGATACACCTGATGGGTGTTGTAGGGCCGTAGGACACATAAGGAAATAATAATTATATGAATAGAGTGGGTTTGTTTACATTGCATATTTCAGCATTTATTGTATAATTAAGCTTTCAAAATTATTTGAGCTGATGATATACATGTTTGATAACATGATAAATGTATTTGAAATTGAAAGTTTTATACATAAAAATGTGGTTTGATAATATCTTGATGAAATGATTTATAATAGTAGGCTTACTTATTGAGTGTAAGCTTATAGAAATCTTATAATATTTTCAGAGCCACAGGACTGAAGAATGGGATCTGGGGTAGTTGGAGCTTCATTCAGAGGAAACTAAGATCCAACATTTTGTTGTAACCCCAGTGACTTATGTATGATGGGCATGTAGCCTAAAACCTATGATTATGATTTGTATTAAGAACCATTTAAATTGGACGATATATAGTTATTACCCCTTCTTGTATTAAATGTTATATTTTGGGACGCCTTGCATGCCAGGCACCTGAGTACATCCATCATACAAGGTTCTGCTCTGCACCAAGCGTAGCTGTAGTGTTGTAAGCTTCCAGTTGATGATCTGATACTTAAAAAACTGGTAAGAGAAAAATCTGCTCTAGCTCCTGGATTGTTATAGCTAGTTGGTGCCGTGCATCGCATGCGCATGCCAAATTGATTTGCCAATTTTCTTAGGCTTGCTGAATTGGACTGGACGTCGCGTGGCTCGCTCAAACCAAATCCAGAATGCGTTAACACCATATGTTGCTAATAGAATGCTCTCGTCGATCATAAATTAAGCAGCAAATTAGTACAGTGATGATCAATGTCAAATTCAAAATTTTCTTATCCTTTCTACAAGCAGTCAATAACAACATGATATATCATGTAGCAATTAAGACGTCTTCTTTCTTTGGATTATGTCTTTTCAACAGCTTCTATTTATAGTTTTTTAACTTAATTTCACGTGGCCTTTTTTTTTTTTTTTTGTTGTTGTGTTATATGGGTGCTTCGAGGCAAGCTTTGCATTGCAGCGAGCGTATTTTGCGTGTATTAAAGATGATTATGGATGTCAGTCCAAGTCCAACTACGCTCTCACGTGCATCCCACGCGACCTATATCAATAAGTAATTTGTGCTCCCGTTATCATAAAATTTCCATCGAAGCTTCCAGTCCTTGAAACAGCATCTCTGTTCATCGTGCCTATTGCGTGGATTAAGAAAACAAGAAGGAGAGAAAGAGGGAAGAAAACAAGGGGGGGGACTGCTAGCGGAGCACGGAGGTGGTGTTCGACCACTCGTCGCGGGACACGGTGTGCTCATCCGAGTGCGGCCCGGTGCTGGAGGCGCACTCCATAGACGAGACCTCGGACCTTCGCCAACGAGTCTACTGACAATGACCCTGTGCGTGTCGGCGGTCCCTCCACAAATTCTGTATCAATCTGTAAAATATTAGCAAACAAGGTCAACATGCAGCAACTACTTGATCTGATCTCCAAAAATTGAAAGAGAAGGCATATATCAGTTATATGACAAACAGAAAGGAAACGAATTTTGTCTTTGCTTCTTATTACTCCAGTTTCCTCGCTCCTTGACCTCTCTTACAGCTCCAGAAAAGATCTCCTCGGACTGCCAAACAGGAAAAGGGAAAAGGAAAATTTCATTCGCAAAGACTAAGCCTTTTTTTTTTTTAGGTCCACACTATATTGCTAGAAGAAATACCTCAAGAATGAACCCTGTGCACAACATTTTGCATTTTGAAGCAAACTCAGGGAGGAATAGACTAATTGCGAACAACCTCCCAATTATAATTCAGTGCGATTATAATACAATGGATATGGTGCACGTACACATTGCAAAAGAAAAGAAGCCTGCTTAATTGGAAGTGAATCCAGGCTCTCTTGATAGTGCTGTTAAGTACCATCCCTATGATAATCAACACAAGCATAGTTCTTTAATGGCACTGAGCAGATATCTTTCTTTTGCATATAGGAAAAATATGCTCTACTTGGGATCTTCCATTGCTCAATTGGATCCCAACTAATTAAGCCAAAAAAGAAAGGCAAGAAAAGAAAAGGAGAGCATAATCAAAAAGTTTGCCTCTTGACCTGAGCTGTCAAGATGTTATTAAATAAATCAGATTACCAAACAATGTACTAATTCCATTGTATGCAATGTTTTATTCCTATGATAATGTAAAGGTAATTGATAGGCATGACCCATTAAGGGGGTCAAAGCAATGCAATAGCAACCAGCACCATGGTAACTAACCATTAAATTGCTCATATTCCAAGAAGCAGAGCAAGATATATATAAACATCTAATTCATACACTAAATAAACTATGAAAGTAATACTGATGGAAGAAACTACCTCTCTCTCTCTCTCTCTGGGAACACGCTTGTCGTGAGAATCTTGCCGTTTTGAGCATGTCCTCCCTAAGAACACCACCTCCAACTTGGAATCAAACAATACCTTCTCCATCACCCAACAAACCATCCAACAGCTCTTTCTCGATAAAACAACAAAGCTCGAGCACAAGAACAATCTCAAGTTTACAATCATATAACCCCAAAAAATCTAAAGAATCACTTCCACAGATAGGCGATACATAATCTAGAAAAATCTACAGCCCCAACTCATATCTCACATCAAATCATTATCGAAAGAAATTAACAAAGCTGCAACATAGAACGTTTCGCCTGTCAGAGCGAGCTAAGATCTCAGAAACCAATGCAACAATGTCAACTAAAAGGCCATCCAAAACGAGCACAACCCAATAGAATACCTCCCAGATTCCATGCAATCATGCAGCGCTTCTTCTCCTAATCCTAACCACTGTGGCTGGCAATACCCATGAAGTGGTTCTTGGTGCTTCCTGTGTGGTGGTGCGCGTGTGACAAGGACTTCCAAGGCTAAGAAAGGGCGTTAGTACAAGCACTGATTGACGGATTATAAGAAGCTCTTCATGATATATATCTTGAATGATACATTACCGAATCCCAGCACTTGACATACCCATGGAACGCATGGACATGGATTTCTTATTTCAGACACCCAGGCAATACGGACACGGACAAAGTCGGTGCATGGAACCATTGTTCAACAGCTCGTTCCCGTAGGCTTGGGGAGAGTCGGAAGCCGAGGACCAAGGCTTACCATAGTTCGACTGGGAGATGGAGTACGACGTGGCACGAGGGAGTTGGTATTCGAGGACCAATGCGACGTGCAAAGCGATAGCATTGTGGATTCGACTCCTTTGGTTAATTTGATTGTTACCCTCACGGATATAGCATAGCAGAAGGGGAAACAATTTCAAATTTTTAACTTAGAAATAATTACCAGCCTTTTAATAAGGCTACGATTAGTTCGGCTGGGAGATGGAGTACGATTCGGACTCCTTTGTTTATTTGATTGTTACCCTCACGAATATAGCATAAGGGGAAACAATTTCTAACTGAGAAATAATTACCAACCTTCTAATAAGGCTACGATAGTTCTATTAGGAGATGGAGTACGACGTGGCATTCGGTCTCCTCTGGTTATTTAATTGTTAGCCATGATCTCCATCCAAACTTTCAAAATTTCTAGCAGAGTGCTCAAGAGTTTTCCTTCGTCCAAAGGAAGTGCTCGCGAACACGAAGAAGAAAAAGATGTTTCATGCTTTCCTTGTCTCGGTCTCAAGAGGCTCATCAAGAAAATCACCAACCGTGTAATCTTGAAGATTGCGCGGTGCCGCAGAGGAAGCTGGAATGTTCTAAAGAAACGGTTACAACAGAGGCCAAAGAAGAAGAATGTGCGGCAGAGCCAGAGAAGATGAATGGGTGGCAGAGCCTGAGCCTGGGGTTCTTATGACCTTGATTTCTCTGCCGACTGAGGCAACCGCATCAAAAAGTTACGTTTTAGGTACTCAACATTATTTCAATATTACTTAAAAAAAAAATATTTATATTTACACCATCGGTAGCCATGCTAGACTATATACCTATTGATTGGCCTGCAGCATAGCATAGAAATAATAGGAAGACTGATAGCATTATTCGAAGCCAGTTACATTAGTTAAATTTTGTGTCTTCCAGCGAGGAGTTGTTTGATGTTCGGGGAGCTGAGACGTGGTGGCGTGAAAACTACGATAAAATTATAGAGCTTTACAGCGTTATTCAAAGCCAATTACCTCAGACACCATCAACTCATTCCGACGATGAGGTAAGCGCTCACATCCAACTTGGTCAGTGTTTCCTATGCTCACCGCTAGGTGACCATAAACTAACTGCACGCGGGTTGCGTGCGCTGGCCGCCAACCCATCCGCTTTCCTCCTGAATCCTCTAGAAGAATGTCTCCTCGCTTCTCCTCCTCGCGTTGAATCACCTCCACACCTCTCTTCTCCTCCTGCTCCCTTCCTTCTAGTCTCCAGTCTCCAACCCCATCACCCTCTTCCAACTTTAGCATTTACCTTCGAAGGTACTAAAACAAGCACGAAAGAGAGCCATCGTTCTCTCTCTTCAGTTCAGGTAGAGTCCCAGGTCCCTGTTAAAGTTTTCATATATTTGACTCATTTCTCCGTCCGGTTTTGACTCGGCCTTTGTTTGTAATCTTTTGATTTCGTTACTGTCTCATCTTATCGTTCCTTCCAGCAAACTGCCAGCTCGATTTTCTCTTCTGGCCTTCTCTCTTCTTGTTTTTTTTAAATTTCAAACTCCATCTTGACCAATATTTATTGATTTATTTCTATTTGGTTTTGTCTCGAGAGCGAGCAGACCGTTGTGCCCCTGGCGATTTTTGGGTCGATTCCTCTCCGATCCGGAAAAAAATTAATTTCCTTGAAGGGCGGCGCTCGGATTCCGTTATCACTGGGAGAGCTCCCCACGGAGATCTATCTCTACTCTGTCCACTAGCGGCGAGGCTCACGGCGGCCCGCCTCGGGAGGGACGCGGACGAGCAGGCGTTGCCGTCGCAGAGGCTGGTGGAGGCGGCGCTGAGAGGGGAGGCGGAACGGGTGGAGGAGTGCCTGAGCGCCGCCAGGTCGGCGGTGGACGTGAACTACATCGGAACCGTCAGCTTGAGGGTCAAGTGCACGGAGACTGTCCTCCGTGAGGAGCGGCCCGATGAGGTGAAGATCGAGTACCAGGAGTTCAAGACCGATGTCACGGCGCTGTTCGCCGCTGCTCACTCTGGTCACGCCGACGTTGCCCGCAAACTCCTGGTAGCATCCTTTTCCTTCTCCCTTGATTTCCTTTCTTTTTCCCTTGTGGTGGTCCAACCAAGACTCATTTCCAGGGCAAGCGTTTGATTCTTTCCTATTTCTGGGTTAGATTTGACTAAGACTCCGGACCAAATTAATTTAGCGTAGGAAATTAAGATGCATCTCAAGGGAACCGTTTAAAATGGGGTAGTGGACCAGTCAAACTAATTAATCCACCGTTCACCCAGATCTACCTGACCTATCTAGTGCTCAAGTGAGGAGGCCTGAATGATGATGCTTAACATTTTCTCATTTTCTCTTGCACTCTTCATGGACCTAATTACAATTAAATCTGGTGCATTCATCATCTTCATTTCTGTTTTAGAATACAATAGTTATTTATTATTGTTCAAAACAAAGTTCTAACTTGAGACTTCTCATTTAATTTGGAGAGATGGCTGCCACCAAGCTAAGCTACAAGCTACTGACATCCTCCTATAACCGTGCCTTAGGCGCTTTTGAGCTACCAGATTCTTCTCTTAATTTGTGATGCCACAATAATCCAAAATCATATATATATATTCTCATGTACTATTACAGTACATTATCTACAATCAGATTGCTGTATATTTTGTAATGACTATTAATCAGTGGGTTTCAAGTTAGAATATATATGGATTAATTTATTGGTTTAGATTAATGACCTTAAATTAAAATAGAGTTTCTGTACATCATATTTCTAATATGTCGACCTTGTTGTCTATATTACCAACATCTACTTTCACAAATTAAATCCAAGCTTGAAATGTGATGAGCTCTTGAATAAATAAGTAGCAACATGTTCAAATAGTCTGCATGTAAATTTGAGTAGAAGCATCCAGGATCTACTGTCCTTTATGACACTATATGTCATTCCAATGCTTTTGTGGCAACATGGTAGTGGCATGGAACTAGCTGCATCCTAGTGTGTAGCAAGTAGGTCAGCTAACTGCACATGTTGAATATGCCAACTGACCCTTCCTATGTGTTTCACATTTTCTCTGGTCTCTTTCCTTTTATTCTGAGTAACTCTTTTCAATGTGTCTCCCCCTTTTTGTGAATTCTAAGTGCGGCTAGATATGATTCCAAGTGACAATATATGTGACAAAAAGTTAATACAATTCAGGCTTTAACAACTTAGAACCCAAATCGCGCATCTACAATGCTCAGATAAGGAAACAAAAAGTTCTCTAGATGAAAATTTTAAATAGTTATTTTTAGCAGGAAAAGCTGACAGATGTTATGATCTTGAACCTTACAATTGACATTTTCAAACATGGTTATGAGAAATGTCCTTAAATTTTAGGGATTCTCCATTGCTAGTTTCTAAGCATACCTAGAAGCTGTGGCAACCATTTGTACTGGCCAGAAAGCCCCCTAACTGCAAAAATCTCATGTGACATCTTAAAAGTTGAGCATGTAAAATATTTATGAGAAATTAGGACCACAAAACATACTTGCTTAATCAATTTTCTTCCGCTTGAAGACAACATGGTAGCAATTAAATGCTCCCTTTACCTTTTCTATAGCTAGAATGTGCCCTTAGGCTGGTTGTCCTGTTATGATCTTCTGTCTAAACTCTTTCTTCGCTTGCAGTCAGCTGGAGCTAATGTTAATCAGGAGCTATTTCTGGGCTATGCAACAACTGCTGCTGCTCGTGAAGGTCATTGTGGTATTTTGGGCATGCTTTTGAAAGCTGGGGCATCCCAGAAAGCTTGTGAAGATGCTTTGTTGGAGGCTAGTCTTTGTGGTGAGGCTGCAGTAGTCCAACTATTAATCTGCTCAGACATGGCAAGGCCAGATGCTGCAGCACATGCACTTGTAAGCGCATGTTGCAGAGGCTTCATTGATGTAGTTGCTACATTAATCAAGGTGCACAAAGGTTTCTTAATTTTTCTTGATAAAGTTGTTTCTTCTATCTTTCAGTTATCTTATCTGTGGGCCCAAGTTTTGACAAGTACCTAGTTTTTATTCTTCAGAATGGGGTGGACATAAATTGCATGGACAGGGTCCTGTTGCAGTCAATTAAGCCTACACTACATGCAAATGTTGATTGCACACCTTTGGTGGCTTCTATTGTCAGCCGGCAAGTTTCTATTGTGAAATTTTTGCTAGAGGTAATGTTCTACCTTCTTTATAGACTTTTATGGCCAACCTTTGTATTGTTCCCATGAAATGTCTTTGAGGTGAAGTGCCACTTGAAATTGGGGATGGCTTTTACTTAATCATGCATTATTTCCTCTTCTTGGGCCGTAATTCCATGAGCTGCTGCTTGTTTGTAAATTTTTCTGGAAAAGCTCCTCTTTGAGACAACCTGATTGGAAAGGAAGGAGGACGAAATTACATAAGATTATTGAATAATTTCTTTTTCATTGCTGCTTCTGCTCAATTTGAAAGTACTAAAAACTTTTTCATTATTCTGCTTTTGTGAACTTGTAAGCATTTTCTTTTGGCAGCTGCTTCTACCTTGTGTGCCAACTTGTATTACAAGTTATGAGAAACAATTACGTATACCATCTACCTTGGCAGCTGCTTCTACCTTGTGCTCTCTGTATTAAAATGTGTCAAGTTATTTTCATGAAAAAATTTGTCAACTTTACTGCAGGCTCTGCTGTTATTTAGAATGCGATGCTCATACAAGATTCTATCCTTGTGTATTTTATACATAAATCGACTTAGGTTGTATATCAGAGAATTAGTAGACACAATTAGCGCAAAATATTTTTCTTAACATAGATATTGTCTTAAACTCCATTCCTGGACATGCAAGCAATTAGAATTCGATGCTCAAGAATATGTTATCCTTTAGATTTTTGTTTTTTACTTTTTTGTTCCCTTTTCTTTTCCATTTATAATGTTAGTGATAGGTGCATGTCATTCTCTGTGTATTCATCAACAAGAATCTGAATGCAGGCTGGTGCTAAGACAGACCGTCTAGTTCGTGTGGGTGCATGGTCATGGGACCCTATATCTGGTGAAGAACTGAGGGTTGTGTGTGCTTGGGGGAGACCTATAATGCAGCATGGTGTGCAGTTGAATACTATGAAGCTAATGGCAAAATTCTCAAGCTGTTGCTTCAACATGAGCCATATTTGCTAGAGAATCCACATCTCGGTAGAACTCTACTCTGCCATGCCATCCTATGCCAGAATTTCAATGCCGTACATGTGCTCCTTGATGCTGGTGCAAATTCCAAGTTCCCGATAAAAACAAAAGGTGGATATGAATCACGACCAATCCATCTAGCTGCTAGACTTGGCTGTGTTTTCATTCTTAGATGGTTAATCTCAACTGGATGTGATATCAATGCAAGGACTTCGGCTGGTGAGACTCCTCTAATGATCTCTGCAAAGGCCGATCATGCTGATTGTTTTCTAGAGTTACTTATAGCTGGGGCAGACTTAGGGTTGGTCAGCAATTCAGGCGATACTGCTGCCCAGTTGGCAAAGAGTAGTGTTTTTGCATCTTCGATCATAAATATCTTTTCTCAGGCTTTAAATGCTGGTGCAAGACTTTGTTCAACAGATCTCAGTGTCTTCTCTCCTTACATTTTGTTGCTGGAAATGGAAGCATCGAACCACTACAGATGATTTTGCGTTCCTCCACTGCGGATCTAAACAAACTGGATGGGTCCAGGCTCACTCCCATCATGATTGCAGCAAAGGCTGGACATGCTGATGCTTTTCGTCTTTTAGTAATGGCTAGAGCTGACATTGCAGTAAGAACTCCTGATGGTGAGACTGTGATGTCTATCTTGCAGCATGAAAATTCTGGTATTAAGGACTGCTTTGAACAAATCTTGCTCAGAGCAGTGCTAGCTAATGTAATAACTGATCATGAATCATTTAGAGCTCTCCATTATGCATCTTGGAAGGGGGACTCATCATCAGTAATCCAGCTCTTAAAAATGGGATATAGCATCAACTCCTTGGATGAAGAGGGGTATTCACCACTCATGCTCGCTGCTATTGAAGGCCACTCTGATGCATGCAAAGTTTTACTGTTACAAGGTGATGCAGATTGCAGTCTCATCAATCATATGGGAGAGACAGCTTTATCTTTGGCAAGAAAAAGCAGCAGGTCAACAAAGTGACAGAGGCTGCTTGATCATATGGCTTGGTCTCATGTGCTTGCTGGCGAGGAGCTCTGCAAGCATACACGGGAAGGTAGAGGATCTCCCCACATGAAGACTGTTCGGATGCTTAAATGGGGCAGTCGACCAGGAGGAATGTAGAGTGTAAGGAGGCAACAGCTAGGCCTAGCTTAAACTTTTTGATGAATCGAAGGATGGAAGACAAGGATGGTAAATTGGTGATCTTTAGAGTGGTTACAGTAACTGGTAGAGAGATCCATTTTGAGGCCAGCGATGCTTCTGGAGCTCTGGGTTCGTGGTATTAATCTCATTGCAAAGAAGGTTGCTTCCTCAGGGGCTTGATTTCAGTAAATACTTGATTGATCCTCTCCTTTTATTAGTACAAATTTTTTCCTTGGCAAGTGTTTGAATGTGTTTCTGGTGATCCTCGAACTGCAGATGTTTTGCCTTGATTGCCCAGATGATCTTGTATTTGCTTTTCTAAGAGTTTGATCATGACATTAAAATGTTTAGTTTATGCTTAACATGACTTTGTTATCTCTTCCTTTTTAAGCAATGGTAATATCAGAAAGGCATATTCATGGCTTAAATATGCATCTGTCTTATAAGGAGAGGAGTTTAAACTTCTTCACCATCCTTTTTTATATTTTTCCTTTGTGAGTCCTTGTCATAGATAACATTGCAACTGTAGATGGTTATGAGCTTGGATTAACAAACTATATTTTTCATTGAAGCTTTGCTTACGTGGCCTTCACTCTTAGATGCAGTGCTTGCCCTTGGACATAGAATGGGCTCCATAGAAATTCTATACCTGAAGAATAAATCAGATTTCAATCTTTTGTATTAAATGATGAAACAACCAGCAACTCCTGGACTGGGTTTTTGATGGTAGCATCCTTTATAAATTTCAATTTTAATTGAACTTCCTAACTTTTAACAGAATGATATTGACATAGGCATTCAAGTTTGTATAAGGTTTTCATTTTTTTTTCTCCCTCCTCTCCTATTAGCTGATAGCTTACTATTTCACCATTGTTTGAGTCACATTCACCGTCTTATTTGAATTTTGAAATTCTACATTGTCATTTATTATCATCATTCCCAGAAGCATGCCTGAATTGTCAAACCAATACATAACTATTTTGATCTTTTCTTATTTCTGATCAGGGGCAAAAGCGTTTATGTTGCAGGTGCTCCATTGTCTTAAATTCACAAGCTGCCACCTGCTTTTGTCTAACTTTCATAATTTAAAGCAAGATTACTGAAAAGCTTGTACTAAGATTGTCTATATTGTAGCATTGCCATGTTGCACTTTGATTGTTCAGCAATGCTAAGGAAAATTACAAACACAAAGGCTATGTACATATAATATGCAAATTTTCTTTTGGCAAGAAATTAGGAGGATAACACACCTATTGCTCCATTAGCTAACCACTTAGAACTTTAAGTTTGCTCCAGGACTCTCCCCCTGCCTCACTTGTAATACAGCTCATGCCTCTTATCTCTGTCAAATAATGCATCTTAGTGATATCTTTAGACTGGTATCTGCATGTCAGCATAAGATATTCCATAAGCTGATCATGAATCATTCAGAGCTCTCCATGGACTATGGTCTTTTATCTCCATATGGTCCACTTTGGAACTCTCTCTCTCTCTCTCTCTCTCTCTCTCTTTCTTGCGCGTGCGGTGCCATTATGCGCCAATGTACATGAATGTTGGCGCTCCCCTTCCTCCCCCCCTTTTTCGAAGGATTGGGGAATTTGGGGTCTCTCCTTCATTTTGATGCATATGCAAGTAGCTGTTAGCATACATCGTTTGATGCATCTTCCATGAATCTGATGCCAATGCTTGTGGGTGTTGAAGGCATGGGTTATGGTCCTGGCCCTAGTATGGACCGGTATGGATATGGGTATTGAGGATCACCATTACCGGTATGCTTTATTTTCTAAATATGGATGCATGAATCTATGGTAGATTTTTTCAACAATGTCTAATTATCTAGTTCATTTGGGTTTCATGCTCAAGAGAAAAATCTGAACTTACAGATATTTAGAATCTTGAGCTTGGTGCAGTTGTTATTATTTGCCATGGGCAATTTGACTTCTTGTCCTTGCATGCATGTTCTCTTCATCATGTTACCAGTTCTTTCTACCACTATATGCAAAGTTAAGTGTTTAGTTCATATTTTTCATTAATTTGATATTCTCCTTTGTTGGTTACTGATGTTAACTAGTTAATGATTATCACTAGAACATTAATGAATGTTATGCTTTTTAAATCTTGTCGATGACGTGTGTTAAAACTGGCATGCATTTGAGCATTGGAATCATTTTTTAATCTAACAGGAAAGGAGAGTGGAGTCTTAAAACTGGCATGCATTTGAGCATTATCAAAAATTTTGTTTTTTAAGGTCTTGGAGTCTTATTGGAAAGGAGAAATTGGAGGAGCTTGGGGTTGAGAATTCCTAATTTAAAAGCCAAAGAATCACCATGCACTTAATAGTGTATATTTGTGCTTTCCTCATGCTTAGTGGCTTTGATTTTATCACTACTGGCTACAGAAGAAATGTGGAGCTCCCAGGTCTACACCTATAAGTGCTTATTCTGTCCATCTCTATCATTGCTTATACCCGTCTGCCCCTGCCCTCCCTTTCCACCTACACACCTGTGGCATCACGCCCATGTTTGATATTAGATTCTCCTGTAAAGTTGGAGATTCAGTTGATTCTATTCAGTGATGTTGCTCATATGAGTCTTATAAAAAAATTCTTTATGTCAGCATAAAGTTTGCTTACATCAAGTGGCCTACAAGTTTAGCACCTTGATTGTCTTAATCTGAGCGCTAACTTAAAAATTATGGTGATTACTCCAATGTAGTCTGGATAAAAAGTGGAATAGATAGCAGGATAGATTTTGGCCAATGCTAATATTCGACATGCTTGAAGTGTAAGTTGGAATTAACAATTTGAATATATTAGTGAAAAATAAAATATGGCTAAACACCATGTTTTTAAATGCCTCAATATCTTTTCTTTTCTTTTTGGTAAGAGTTGTCTCTTATGCTTTAAGTGAAGTTATTTAAGGCAGTCAAGGTGATTAGTACATGGTTACATACAATACTCACAAATCGTAATAAGGATGATTGAGCTTAATGTTTCAAACTTGTCATGAATGATCGAAGGGATTATCAATACCTTTTCTTCATTGGCTTGTGGTTATCTTTATATTTTTTTCTTTATTTTAATGTTTTGGGATGCGATGTTTTTATGTGGGACATCAAATTATTGTAGGATATACTTGCTCTCCTCAGTTGGAGGAGCCAAGCGTAACACTATTTTAACAAGTAAACAAACAGATTATCCTAAATAAACTGCTTTTAATCATATTGCTGGCTGCAAGTGAAGGGCATTTTATCTCTTGTCCAAGTTATACCTCTAGTCGAAGTCCAAGTTACACCTCTAATCAAAATATGAGTAGTCCTTGTGAGCTATTCATGCCATGACATGCATTAGATGAATGAGCATATGTGTAAACAACTTACTTGTATATGAGGGGCATATGTTGGCGGTGCGTGTGCACAACAAGCTCAGATGCATTTACGCTTGCTTATTAGCTATTCATGAAACTTTTTATTAAGGGCTGGATGCTCAAACGGCCTTCATGGAATAGTTTTTATTTGTTGCTAGGTAATTTATCATTTAGTCTTTTATTGGTTATGGTTTTGTGATCCATGAGATGCTTTAGTCATTGTAAAAGGCATATACATCTCTTAAGATGTGATCTTTGCACAATGCTAAAAAATATGTGCATTCAGAGTTCTAGTTTCTCAGTTCCGTTGCCAAGGATCTTGTTTGGTTAATAATGATCGATCACTATGTTGAAGCATATGAAAAGAATAAAAGAGAACGTATTGCTTCTTATTGGTGATTGTTTTTATGCTTTTATTTCACTCTCTACCTTTTTCCTTTTTTTTAGCTGTAATTCTAACAGCATTTATATTCTCTCGTTTATTTCTAACAGGCCTCTCGTCGTGCTACTAGAGATTATTCAGATGCACCTGAAGGTAGCTGGACTTGCAACAAATGCAACAATCTTAACTATCCGTTCCGAACCGTCTGCAACAGAAAAGGGTGTGGAAACGAGAAGCCTTCAACGAGCCAACAGACGTTTAACCAGATGTGCTAATAATTGTTGTTGGAGAATGAGGATTTTTGTTTTAGATGTGACATTGTGAAATCTCATACTGTCAACTAGAAGATGATTAATAGCTGCTTAAACTGAATTTTGGACCAATTTATGGATTGGTACTTCTAGAATTTTGTGAGAGCTATTGCTTGCACATATTGGATACTTATATAGAGTTAGTTGGATATTTTTATAGAGTTAAGAAATTCAAATATATCTTATTGACTCATTTTATTGGGTGAGCTTTAGGATTGTTATAAATGAGTGGACCAAGCATATGGTCTTTCTAAATTAAGGGACACCGTATATAGCTCTTCTGGAATAAAGGGTTATCATGTGAAATCTCATGTTACCATATATTTAGTTTTATGTGTACGAGCATTTTGAATGATATATACAGACGATGGAGGATGGATGATTATGCTTTCCTTTCTAGCTAGTGCTGAAGGCTTACATAAGCAATCTGTGATTTAGGCTCACATAAAGTTTAATACTATACTTATGTTTTTATTTATTTTTGTTGGATGTGCCAATTATGTTTGACAAATTTTATTGCTCAAAATATATGCAAATTATTGATATATTGGTGTAGCTTATGTGAACTATAGTCTATTTAATTTGTTTTGTTTAATTAGTTTGTTGCATGTTCACATTTATCTTACGTTTCTTTTCAAGGTTTGGTACGGTACGGTATACTTCTATTATTTTTAAAATTACCTTCACCATCCATTAAAACCCTCAAAAGCCTCTCCTAGGTCTAAATTCGTCGCATGTTAGCGTAGAAGAATAAAGGAGGGGAAAAAAAATTACCATACACAGCAAGCAGATCAACGGGACCCATCTCAGCTCCGGCTATCGGTTGGAATTCTGCCAGCTATTCCATAAGCAACAGATCTTTGGCCACGCATGCGATGCATGAAAAAACATGCGATGCATGAAAAAATACTTGTGCACGATCAATCACTGCCTACATGGAATGTGCATGATTTGCACGATTCACAGAAACCTTTTCATGAATTATTTAGCCAAATATGGTCCTCAGTCAACGCTTAATCTTGTCTTATTTGCACAATCATATATTCACAAAAACCTTTTCATGAATTATTTAGCCAAAGATGGTCCTCAGTCAACGCTAAATCTTGTCTTATTTGCACAATCATATATATTTTAGAACGGGAGCCTCTTCATTTTGATTTACTTATATACATCAGCCATAGATGCCACAAGTCTAATTGATTATTTTTTTGTTGCATTAAAAGTAAATTAAATGATCAAAAAAAATTATAAAAAGAAAATATATGAAATACTAACGCAAAAGCTATTAAACAATGATGTGTGATGGGGCCAGTTGACCCCATGAAAAATAAAATTTTTTCCGACGGCCCCAAAGGCCGACGGCTCCAAGACCGACGGCCCCAAAGGCCGACATCTCCAAGACCGACGGCTCCAAGACAGACGGCCCCAAAGAACGACACCTCCAAGACCGACGACCCAAAAGGCCGACGGCTCTAAGACCGACGGCCCCAAAGGCCGACACCTCCAAGACCGACGGTCCCAAAGGTCGACGGCTCTAAGACCGACGGCCCCAAAGGCCGACACCTCCAAGACCGACGGCTCCAAGACCGACGGCCCCAAAGGCCGACACCTCCAAGACCGACGGCTCCGAAGGCCGACACCTCCAAGACCGACGGCCCCAAAGGCCGACACCTCCAAGACCGATGGCTCCAAGACCGACGGCCCCAAAGACCGACACCTCCAAGACCGACGGCTCCAAGACCGGCGGCCCCAAAGGCCGATACCTCCAAGGCCGACACCTCCGAGACCGACGGCCCCAAAGGCCGACACCTTCAAGCTAGGCGGCCCCGGCATTTCCCAGCCGGCCCCGGCACTTCCAAGCTAGGCGGCCCGGCACCTCCCAGCCAGCCCCGTCACCTTCCCAAGCGGCCCGGCAACTTCCTAGCCGGCCCCCTACGTCTCCAAACTAGGCGGCCCTGGTACTTCTCAGTCGGGCCCCGGCACTTCTCAGTCGGCCTCGGCACTTCCAAGCTGGGCGGCCCGGCACCTCCCAGCCGGCCCCGGCACTTCCAAGCTGGGCGGCCCGGCACCTCCCAGCCGGCCCTGACACTTCCAAGCTAGGCGGCCCTGACACTTCCCAGCCGGCCCCACTTCCATCCCAGCAAGCCCCGTCTGATCCAAGTTAGCCCCGGCGCTTCCATCCCAGCCGGCCCCGCCTGATCCAAGTCGGCCCCAGCGCTTCCATCCTAGCCGACCCTGCCTGATCCAAGTCGACCCCAGTGCTTCCTTCCCAGCCGACCCTGCCTGATCCAAGCCGGCCCCGCCTGATCCAAGTCGGCCTCGGCGCTTCCTTCCAAGTCGGCCCCGCCTGATCTAAGTCGGCCTCGGTGCTTCCATCCCAGCCGGCCCCGCCTGATCCAAGTCGGCCCCGACACTTCCTCCGCCTCTCCAGTCCGGTCGAGTCGGCCAAGGCCATCCTCGGCCAGCCCGACTCGGCCCCGGCATCTCCAGTCCCGTCGAGTCGGCCAAGGCCATCCCCGGCCAGCCCGACTCGGCCCCGGTGTCTCCAGTTCCGCCGGGTCGGCCAAGGCCATCCCCGGCCAGCCTGACTCGGCCCCCAGTGTCTCCATTTCCACCAACCCGACACTTCCTCCGCCTCTCCAGTCCCGCCTAATCGGCCAAGGCCATCCTCGGCCAGCCCGACTTGGCCCTGGCGTCTCCAGTTCCGCTGAGTCGGCCAAGGCCATCCCCGGCCGGCCTGACTCGGCCCCGACGCCTCCAAGTCCGTCGATTCAGCCCCGCCCCGGCACTGCCTTGCCAGCGGGATTGGCCCCAGCCATCTCGGGTCGACCCGGCTCGGCCCTGATAAGTCGAAATTTTCCAGTTCCTGCCAAATCAGCCCCAGCGGTTCAAGAGACCGCCTCTCTGACGCGCGCCACCCGACAGCGCCGACGCGCGCCGCCCGACAGCCCCGCCGATTGATGGGACGTAGCCCACTAACCAGTCCAGATTCATGCAACGGCTCAGCAGATCTCCTGACTCACACAATCCCACGTGATCATGCCAGGATCAACCCCTATAAAAAGGTGAATCCACCCAGTAAACAGGTATGCATGATAACCCCCAAAATCGCCATCTCAACTCTTAGAAAGGGATTCCTCCTCTCTAAGATCCCTATTTCTACACTAAAAAGGGCTCACTCGAGCCCCTCTTCAGCTGTGACCTCAGTCACTAACTTGGCCGTCGGAGGGTCTCACCGGAGACCCCCTCTGGTCCCGGGACTTTTCTGCAGGTAACCTGTGAAGAAGTGCCTCCGTTCCCGACGTCCAGGAGAGGTGATTGAGTGTCATCAGATTGGCGCGCCAGGTAGGGGGATAAGAAAAAGTAGCAAACGTTCTCCCTGAGCTACATCTTTCGTCCCCTCTTTTCTTCCAGAAGCCATGGTGGTGACACAAGCCCAGGACGCCTCCATCAACTGCCCAGCGGGGTTTCCCCCGCCAACTAGACAGCAGGAGGCCAATCCCCCTGCTTCCGACCTTTCGGTCACCTGCCCACCGCTGGACGCCGTTGCCCAAACAGCGGAGCAGCTGGCAACCCTCGCCCAGCAAGTCCAGAATCTCACTGCCATGGTCCACGAGCTCCAGCAACAGCAGTCCGTGGCCACCCAGCACCATACCGCTACCCCCGCCAGTCAGCAGTCGGTGAGGGGAGGTTCTCCTCGGCGGGAGGCCGATCGGCGAGGGACCGGCTGACGTCAAGTTTCCCCTAGGAAGCCTCGACGCGAGCCCTCCAAGCGGCCACGGTCCCCTGACCACGGCCCCAACGAATTTTCTCCCAAGCCACATCATCACGAGGAACCCAGGCGGAAGTCCTGACTTCCGTCTCCATCTCCTTCTGCCTCCTCTTCTTCTTCTTCCTCCGAGCCATCTCGGAGGGCCCCGATGATCAACCGCCAGGCGGAGGAACGCCTGGAGGAGTACAACAGGCGCCTCGACGAGCTCGCCAAGAAGATCAACCATCAGCCGGAGGAAGAGTTTGACACTCGTCCTCCTTACACTCGCCGCATACTGGAGGAACCGATTCCCTCCAGGTTCCACTTCTTCCAGGTGGACCCGTACGACGGTATGACCGACCCCCTCGATCACCTCGAGAGTTACAAAGCTATGATGCAAGTCCAGGGCGCCTCAGACGCCCTCCTCTGCAAGGCCTTCCCCGCAACTCTGCGGAAGGCCGCCCGTGTATGGCATTCACTCCTGTCCCCCCACAGCATAGACTCCTTTCGGGAGCTGGAGAGGGCATTTTTGGCCCACTTCGATGCCTGCCGCCGGATCCCAAGGGTGGCAGACAGCCTCTTCTCCGTCCGCCAGAAGGAAGGAAAGTCACTGCGGGACTTTGTGTCCCGATTCAAAACCACCGCCCTCGAGGTCTACCATCTCGATGATGTGGTGGCCACCCTGGCGCTGAAGCGGGGACTCCTTCCGTCCCGCTTCACCTTCTCCCTGGATAAGAAGACCCCGAGCTCTTACTCCGACCTCCTCCTCTGGGCCCAGAAAGACATCCGGGCGGATGAAGCCGACCTCACCCGCCGGGAGTCTTCAAAGAGCTCCAGCCACAAATCCGCTCGTCCTGAGCCGAGTGGACCTCCCCGACATCGCCGATCCAACCCACCTCGCCGGTCCGACAACAGGCGCCGAAGCCCTGTCCCCGATGAGAGTAAGCTCACTCCTCTCCTCGCCCCTCGATCCCACATGTTGCCCAGATGGCAACCCAAGAGGGGGGGGGGGGGGTGAATTGGGTTCTTTAAAAATTAGCTCCTTTTTAAAATAGTTTGTTTGAGATTAAAGAGGGCAAATGCAAGATAATTATAAAGTGCAGTGAGTAAGATAGAGATAGATAAAGAGACAATGAGACACTGCAAACACAAAAGATTTTATAGTGGTTCGGTGTATCCAACACCTACGTCCACTCCCAAGATTCACTTGGGTCCACACTATAATCACCCTAGATTACAGCCGAGTTGTTTTACAAGCTCACAACTCAAACTTGTTGTTTTACCGGGCGCACAACTAACCCAGCTGGTTTTACACAGGCTCACCAGCACAAAACCCTACACGTTGTTTTTCACGGGCTCACAACTAACCCAAGCTTAAACAAGCTTAAACCGAGGTAAAACTACCTCCTCTAGTTCAATCCCCCAGATTGAACCAGATAGAAACAAGATAAGTATTGTGTGTGAATACAAAGCTCCTCAATGAGCAAATATACAAATTAATAACAAGGTTTAGAAAAGCCTGATTTGAAGATTGGTTGGCTTTTGAGCTTTTCTCCTTTTCTTCTTTTCTTCTCTCCTTGCTGGATTGAATCAAGCCTCAGCTCCGATTCTTCATAGTTGAAGCGGTTGAGAAGAGTTGAAAAGCAAGAAATGAATCTCCTTTCTCCAAGTTGGGAAATCCGTCAAGACTTTGATTTGAACGCTTTTGGATTCCTCTTGAGCCTTTTGGAGTGGAGTGGATTTGAGCTAGAAGGTTTTCCTTTCAAGATTCAAGCTCTCAGATTTTTGAAATGGGATTTGTCTATCTAGATTTTCTCTTTTTTTTCAGATTTTTCTGTTCTTCTTTTTGAACAATAGACTTCCCTTCTTATAGATTTCTTTTACACCACTTTTGGAATAAAACTATCCGTTGGAGTGTACCTTGTATCAAAATATATCCGTTAGAAATGAGTAAAAATAGAAATATTACCGTTAGAGCTGATCTGGCAACTTTATTTTTCGTTCCAGGTGGGTTGGAGTCGACTCTAACTTTTCTGGAGTCGGCTCTAGCTCGAGGCGTTTTAAAATGATATTTCTGGAGTCGTCTCTGGCTTTTCTGGGGTCGACAAGATGCTTTTCGGAGTCGACTCTAACTTACCCGGAGTCGACTCTAGGTCGGGGCCAGAAAATCAACTTTCTGCTTTGTCTGTGAGAGTCGACTCTCACAGTCTCGGAGTCGACTCTAAAGTCCGTGCCAGTTCCAGAGTCGGCTCTGTGATTCTCGGAGTCGACTCTAATGTCTGCAATCCTTACCTAGACATTAGATTCGATCCAGAACACATTGAAACTTATGATTTTGATTTTTCAATAGTCTTATAGGCTGAAACACTAAATCAAAATCATTAGAGCCTTCAAAAATTATACTCAAATAGTTTTGTTAATCATCAAAATCATCAATGTGTCAACAATCTCCCCCTTTTTGATGATAACAAAAACTTTGAGTATATGCATTCAAAAATTCAATCAAATTAAGGATCATAGTCATTTTAACTTTAAACCATTGAAATTAAGGTTTTGATGCCAATGCTCAATGTAAACTTTAAAATTGTACATGAGTTCAATATAATCCATCAATATTGAATTGTTAAACTTAATGTGCATAAGATTGTAAATGAGCTTATTGTTAAGCTCCCCCTGCATTGAGTAGCTCCTCTATATATAAACATCAAATTGTAACTGATAATCATTTCAATTCATTTTGCATAAACAATTAATTCTCCCCCTTTCTTTCTTTCTTTATGCATATATTATTCAATATTCCTATTCAATCTCAATTTCTTTGCATATACACAACTATCTCTCCCCCTTTTTTGTTATTAGCAATAAGGAGAGTATATAAAAAATTTATAATCTCAATAAAGCATAGGAATCCAATCAATCAAAATTTTGAAAATGTGAAATTGTATTTCATAACCAAGAACCATTACATCAGTTGATTCATATACATTTCAAAATGAAATACATTAGATATTCAAAAACTTCCTAAGTACAAACTATCAACCTCAAAAACAAGATCAGATGTGCTTGAATACAATTTTCTTTAGATGACCTATTATCTCCATTACATCATCTTTTGAGATTTCTTAAAATTTTCAAGGCAGGCTTCGATTTGAGAGACTGCAAGGTCAATATCCTTCTTCAATTGACTCGTTGCATGAACATATGATCCTGATCCATCGGCAATGCCTTCCATCCTTTCGAAGATCTTGTGAAGCTCAGCTCCAAAGGATTCTACAGAATTGCCTAAGGTAAAGGATAGCATGTCCAGTCTCGAATTTAGTTCTTCTTTCAGCAGATTAAAGTCTTCTTTCAATTGATTAATTTCATTTGACCTGTGACTGTCATACTCAGCAAGTAAGCTTCTTAACTGATCAAGTTGTTCATTAGAAAATCCTCCAGAATTTGTTATAGGCTGATGTGGAGGTGATGGAATAAACTCGGTCCGGCCTCCGAAGGTCCAGCAGAAGAAGGTCCCGCAAAAGATGAATCAGGGACTGATGGTCCCGCAGTAGATGGTCCTGGGATTTCTTCTATTCTGGTTTCCTCAGCTCCATCCCTATCTGTTCTTTCCTCTCTTCCTCCCTTTATCCAAACACCATTAACCTTTTTGAATCCCATTCTATGAATAGTAGAAATGCTGTAATAATCAGTGTGTCTAGTTTTCTTAAAGGTTCATTTTCCATTATGAGCACACCCTGGCTTCTAAAGACTAGTGTCAGGATCATACCGTATGGCAGTGTTGATCTTTTCTTTGTAGCTGCCTCTGCCATGTATCCAATCATCATGCCAGCTAAATTGACTGGCCTCAGTTATAATGCAGTCCATTAACAATACGTCTCGCTCCGAGACATACTCGAATCTCCCTATTTTTGGAAATAAGATTCTACCACATATATTATGCAATAATCTGAGTTCTAGATTCAACTGATTTGCAAAGATTTCTTCGAACTCAGTCACATCTCTTCCTAGCATCCTTGACAGTGCACCACTTCTGTCATTAAGTTGACATTCCATTAAACCAACAGTGGGCATTTCTAATAGGGTTCCAAGAATCTCAGTTGTTACCGTAACCCTAGTTCCTCTTACTGTGCTTATCAATCCTCCTTCTCCTCTGCTTAATCCATTATAAAACTCCCTTACCAATGCTGGATAAGTGGGTAAATCTAGTGAGCACACTTTCTCCCATCCCATATCCCTTAAATTTCTTCCAATAGAGAAACCTTCCGATTCAAATAAATCAAAGTTAACTTTTCTCCCAGTGGTAATGGTCTTACCAGCTAAATGATCAACCTTAGGAGATGAGGGTGAAGGTGGAGAATCCTCTTGAGTGGCCGAAGAGGAAGAAGGCGATGGTTGCCTTCGAACCGTGCGTCTTCTCGTTGGAACGGATGCTCCAGCGACGAATCGCGCCTCTTTGGAGCCATTGAGAGGATTAGAAGCTTAATCAAGGGTTTTGAGTGGATTTTGGAAGTTGGAAAGGTTTTGGAGTTCTTAGGATAGGATTAGGAGACGATTGGAACGATTGGGGGTCGACTCCGCCTTTTTATTTTTGACCTAGCTCGACTTAGAGTCGACTCCCGAAAACTGGGTGTCGGCTCCGAACCAGAAAATCTGTCAGCGCTCGTATTAGAGTCGGCTCCACAAAAGCCAGAGTCGGCTCTAATCACTTAGACAGAACATCAAAAACTCAGGTGTCGACTGCAAACTGTCAGAGTCGACTCTAACAGTTTCAGAGATAAAAAAAATTGAGTTTCAAGCATTTGAAACTATTCAAATTAATCATCAAATTATAGATTAAAGTTATTTTGCAATTGGGGAAACAATGAATCAAGATCTAGATAGATTTCCTTATTGAAATATCATGATTTTTCAAGAAAATGAAATCTAGATAGATGTCCTTAAGAGTTTCAGAAAACTATTCCAAAGGATCACAAACTCCTAATTCACCTCTAAGATAACAAAATCTTTCTTCACTTAAGGGTTTTGTTAATATATCTGCAAGTTGTTCTTCAGTATTCACATAATCAAGACAAATTTCATTATTGGCTACATGTTCTCTTATAAAGTGATATCTTATTTCAATATGCTTTGTTCTTGAATGTTGAATTGGATTTTTAGTAAGATTTATTGCACTTGTATTATCACATCTTATAGGTGTCTTATCAAGTGTGATACCATAGTCTTCAAGTTGTCTCTTAATCCATAGGATTTGAGCACAGCAACTTCCAGCTGCAACATATTCTGCTTCCGCAGTAGATAATGCAACCGAATTTTGCTTTTTGCTAAACCATGAGATTAAGTTACTTCCTAAAAATTGGCATGCACCACTTGTGCTTTTTCTATCTAACTTGCATCCGGCATAATCAGAATCTGAGTATGCAATTAGATTTAATGTGGAGTCTCTAGAATACCATAAACCTACATTTTTTGTTCCACTTAAGTATCTTAGTATTCTTTTAACAGCTATTAAGTGTGATTCTTTAGGTTCTGATTGAAATCTAGCACATAAACATACAGAGAACATAATATCTGGTCTACTTGCTGTTAAATAAAGAAGGGATCCGATAATACCTCGATAATATTTTGATCAACCTTTTTACCTTCTTCATCTTTGTCCAGCTTGCATGAAGGACTCATTGGTGTTCCGAGGGGTTTAATTGATTCCATACCAAATTTCTTTAAAATCTCTCTTGTGTACTTTGTTTGGTTGATAAAGATACCCTCTTTGCTTTGTTTGATTTGAAGTCCAAGGAAGAAGTTGAGTTCTCCCATCATGCTCATCTCGAATTCTCCCTGCATTAACTTAGCAAATTCTTGACATAGAGAATCGTTAGTAGCACCAAAAATAATGTCATCAACATATATTTGTACTACAAGTAAATCTTTACTTTTTCTTTTCAAAAATAGTGTTTTATCAACATTTCCTCTTGTGAAATCATTTTCAATTAAAAATTTACTTAGTCTATCATACCAAGCTCTAGGTGCTTGTTTCAAACCATATAATGCTTGTGTAATTTAAAAACGTGATTTGTAAATTCGTGATCTATAAAACCAGGTGGTTGTTCTACATATACTTCTTCATTTATAAAACCATTTAAAAATGCACTTTTAACATCCATTTGAAATAAATTAATGTTCATGTGACATGCAAATGCTAGTAATAGCCTAATAGCTTCTAATCTAGCTACAGGTGCAAAAGTTTCATCAAAATCAATGCCTTCTTCTTGATTATATCCTTTTGCAACTAATCTAGCTTTGTTTCTAATTACTATGCCATTTTCATCTAGTTTATTTCAAAAAACCCATTTTGATCCTATTACAGAATGATTTTTAGGTCTTTCCACTAATGTCCATACATTATTTCTAGTGAATTGATTTAATTCTTCTTGCATAGCTAGCATCCATTATTATCTTTTTCAGCTTCTTCAATGGTTTTAGGTTCAATTTGTGAAACAAATGCAAGATGATTACTAATATTTCTCATATATGATCTAGTTCTTATTCCTTGAGATGGATCACCTATAATCAATTCCTTGGGATGACTATGAGCATATCTCCAGTCTCTTGGAAGATCTATATCATTATGATCAATATTAACATCATCGACCTTATGCGAATCATCATCTTTAGCTTCTTGTTCATGATCAGAAGATACTTCAATATTAAGTTTTTCAAGATCTTTTTCAATTATGTTTGTATCTTCCTCATCATCAATCTTTTCAGATCCAATTGCTAAAGATTCATCAAAAACTACATGTATGGATTCTTCTACTATTAAGGTTTTCTTGTTAAAGATTCTATATGCCTTACTAGTCGTTGAATAACCTAGAAAAATTCCTTCATCAGATTTAGCATCAAATTTTCCTAAGTTGTTTTTACCATTATTATGAATGAAACATTTACATCCAAATGCATGAAAGTATTTTATATTTGGTTTTCTTTCATTCCATAACTCATAAGGTGTTTTCTTTAATATTGGTCTTATTAAAGCTCTGTTTAAGATGTAACATGCTGTGTTAATTGCTTCCGCCCAAAAGTACTTTGGTAGGTTGCTTTCGCATAGCATGGTACGGGCCATGTCTTCTAGAGTTCTATTTTTTCTTTCAACTACACCGTTTTGTTGTGGGGTCCTAGGGGCTGAAAAGTTATGATTAATTCCATTTTCAGAACAAAAACTTTCAAATAAGTGATTTTCAAATTCAGTTCCATGATCACTTCTTAGAGACACTATGGTAGTGTTTTTCTCATTTGTGACTTTCTTGAAGAATTTCAGAAATATCGAGAAAGTCTCATCTTTGTGAGCTAAAAACATCACCCAAGTGTACCTAGAGTAATCATCTACAATCACTAGACCATATTTCTTTCCTCCTAGACTTGTGGTTCTAGTAGGTCCAAAAAGGTCCATGTGAAGTAGCTCTAAAGCCCTAGAAGTTGAAACAACATTTTTAGATTTGAAAGAACTTCTAGTTTGTTTTCCAAATTGACATGCATCACAAACTTTGTTATTTTCAAAATCTAACTTAGGTAAACCTTTAACTAAATCCATTTTAATTAATTTTGAAATAAGGTGTGTGCTTGCATGACCTAACCTACGATGCCATAACCATCCAATATCATTTATGTTAGCATTGTCAGCAATTAGGCAATGACTACTTTCAGATAATTTGTCTAAGTCAACTAAGTACACATTGCCATATCTATAACCAGTAAAAACAATGCTATCATTAATGGAATCAGATACTATGCAAATAGAAGATTTAAATGAAACATTAAAGTTCTTATCACATAGTTGGCTTATACTAATTAAATTGTGCTTTAAACCATCAACATAAAGTACATTATCAATTAATATAGATGGAGTTATGCGAACTTTACCAAGGCCCATAATTTGACCTTTACCGTTATCGCCAAACGTCACAACTCCACCTTTCTTTTCTTCCAGGGTGATGAATTCATCTTTGTCACCCGTCATATGTCTTGAGCAGCCACTATCAAGGTACCACTTTTTCTTTGATCTTTTGGCTACAAGACATTCCTGCAACATAATTTAAACTTTATGTTTAGGTACCCAAGCTTTCTTGGGTCCTTCATGGTTAGTAGCAACAAAAATTGTTCCTTTCGGAACCCATATTTTCTTTGCTTTAACATTTAACTTGTTGTTATTTAATGTTTTGCATTCAAATGATTTATGACCTTTTTCATTGCATTTAAAACAAGTTATATTACTTTGATTGGCTTTTACAAAAATATTCTTTAAAGATTTTTGTTTCCTAATTGTGTTATATCCTAAACCTGCTTTGTCAAAAACTGCTTTTTGACTATCTAAATCATATTTAGTTTAGTAGAGCTTAGAGTAAATTTCTCAACAATGTCTTTATACTTTTTAACATCTTTCTTAAGAAAATCATTTTCGTTAGAGATTGATTCTTTTTCTTTAATTAGATTTTATTTTCAGATTTAATCAATTCAAACTTATGAACACAATCATTCTTTTCATTAAGAAGAGTTTCCATTTTATCTTTCAAATCATTAACTACAAGATTTAATTCATTTTTCTCATTGATTAAATTTAAGTTTTCAGTTTTCAAAGATTTGTGTTTCTTTTTCAAAACTTTGAAATCAATCATTAATTCATTAAAAGCTTCAAACATTTCATCAAATGTAAATTCATCATCGGGGGTTTCGGTGCTTACCTCTTCGTTGTCGTCGTTGTTGGCCATGAAGCAGATATTGGCAACTTCCTTTTGTTCTTCTTCTTCTGACGAGGAAGATTCATCAGACCATGTTGCCATGTATGCTTTCTTCTTTTTCTTGTAGGCCTTTTTTAGCAAAGGACAATCATATCTAAAGTGCCCTGGCTTTTTACACTCATAACATACTAAGGGCTCTTTTTCTTTTTCTTTCTCCTTGTCCTTTTTCTTTTCCTTTTCTCCATCAATTCTTGCTCCAAACTTCTTTTTATGGAAGGGCCTTTTTCTCATAAACTTTCTGAACTTTTTGGCCAAGAGAGCAGTTTCATCATCATCTTCATCATTACTTTCACTGCTGCTCTCTTCCATTTCTGCAGTTTTGAGGGCAAGTGTTTTCTTTCTTTTTGTTTCCTCCTCAACATGCTGCTTCATTGTCAGCTCGTGGGTCATTAGGGATCCTAGAAGCTCCTCTAAAGGTAATGCATTGAGGTCCTTTGCTTCTTGGATTGCAGTGACTTTCGCTTCCCACGATCTTGGTAGTGACCTAAGAATTTTGCGCACAAGGTCAGCATTAGAATAAATTCTACCAAGACTCTTTAAACCATTCACAATATCAGTGAATCTAGTGAACATGCATGTGATGGTTTCAGTTTGTTCCATGGTAAATAATTCATATTTATGAACCAAAATATTTATTTTTGATTCCTTAACTTGGTTTGTTCCTTCATGTGTTATTTCCAACCTATCCCAAATTTCTTTTGCGGAATTACATGTTGAGATTCGGTTGAATTCATTAGAGTCTAAAGAACAATATAAAATGTTAATGGCTTTAGCATTTAATTGTGCCATTCTCCTATCATTATCATTCCAATCCCTTTCGGGCTTAGGAACAATAGTGCCATCAATAAGGTGTGTGGGTGTACTAGGTCCGTTTATTATTACTCCCCATAATTCATAGTCAGAAGCTTGAATGAATATTCTCATTCTAGCTTTCCAATATGAATAGTTGGTTCCATTAAATAAAGGAGGTCTATTCGTAGAATGACCTTCAGCAAAACATGAACCACTTTGTGTTGCCATAAGGATCTTTAGCCCTTGATCGTGAGATCAAATTCTAAATGAGCACTTGCTCTGATACCAATTGTTGGCCCAGATGGCAACCCAAGAGGGGGGGGTGAATTGGGTTCTTTAAAAAATTAGCTCCTTTTTAAAATAGTTTGCTTGAGATTAAAGAGGGCAAATGCAAGATAACTATAAAGTGCAGTGAGTAAGATAGAGATAGATAAAGAGACAATGAGACACTGCAAACACAAAAGATTTTATAGTGGTTCGGTGTATCCAACACCTACGTCCACTCCCAAGATTCACTTGGGTCCACACTATAATCACCCTAGATTACAGCCGAGTTGTTTTACAAGCTCACAACTCAAACTTGTTGTTTTACCGGGCGCACAACTAACCCAGCTGGTTTTACACGGGCTCACCAGCACAAAACCCTACACGTTGTTTTTCACGGGCTCACAACTAACCCAAGCTTAAACAAGCTTAAACCGAGGTAAAACTACCTCCTCTAGTTCAATCCCCCAGATTGAACCAGATAGAAACAAGATAAGTATTGTGTGTGAATACAAAGCTCCTCAATGAGCAAATATACAAATTAATAACAAGGTTTAGAAAAGCCTGATTTGAAGATTGGTTGGCTTTTGAGCTTTTCTCCTTTTCTTCTTTTCTTCTTCTCCTTGCTGGATTGAATCAAGCCTCAGCTCCGATTCTTCACAGTTGAAGCGGTTGAGAAGAGTTGAAAAGCAAGAAATGAATCTCCTTTCTCCAAGTTGGGAAATCCGCCAAGACTTTGATTTGAACGCTTTTGGATTCCTCTTGAGCCTTTTGGAGTGGAGTGGATTTGAGCTAGAAGGTTTTCCTTTCAAGATTCAAGCTCTCAGATTTTTGAAATGGGATTTGTCTATCTCAGATTTTCTCTTTGTTTTTTCAGATTTTTCCGTTCTTCTTTTTGAACAATAGACTTCCCTTCTTATAGATTTCTTTTACACCACTTTTGGAATAAAACTATCCGTTGGAGTGTACCTTGTATCAAAATATATCCGTTAGAAATGAGTAAAAATAGAAATATTACCGTTAGAGCTGATCTGGCAACTTTATTTTTCGTTCCAGGTGGGTTGGAGTCGACTCTAACTTTTCTGGAGTCGGCTCTAGCTCGAGGCGTTTTAAAATGATATTTCTGGAGTCATCTCTGGCTTTTCTGGGGTCGACAAGATGCTTTTCCGGAGTCGACTCTAACTTACCCGGAGTCGACTCTAGGTCGGGACCAGAAAAATCAACTTTCTGCTTCGTCTATGAGAGTCGACTCTCACAGTCTTGGAGTCGACTCTAAAGTCCGTGCCAGTTCCAGAGTCGGCTCTGTGATTCTCGGAGTCGACTCTAATGTCTGCAATCCTTACCTAGACATTAGATTCGATCCAGAACACATTGAAACTTCTGATTTTGATTCTTCAATAGTCTTATAGGCTGAAACACTAAATCAAAATCATCAGAGCCTTCAAAAATTATACTCAAATAGTTTTGTTAATCATCAAAATCATCAAATGGGTCAACACCACATCCTGATGGAGATCGAGGGCGAGCCTTATCTCCAACGTCCTCCTCCCATGAAAAAGGTCCTCCCCATGACGTGAGCCGCTACTGCCGTTTCCACCGGGATTACGGCCACGACACCGACAGCTGCTACAGCTTGAAACAAGCCATCGAGGAGCTCATCCAGCGGGGCTATCTCAGCAAGTATGTCCAGAAGACGCAACAGCCGCTGCCGGCCATCATGAGGCCTCCACCAGCTCAAGCCACCGTCGACAACACTCCCATGGAGCGAGCGATCGGGATGGTGTCCTGGGGATCAGCTTCTGCACCTAAACAGCCGAGGGGGGAGGAGTTGCCGGGTAACGTACTTCTTGGGAGGGTCCCTACCGCATCACTGAAACACTCCACCGAGGGGGCATACAAACTAGAGGAACTCGATGGGAACCCGTTCCACGTACCTGGAATGCGGACAACCTCCGCCAGTATTACCAATGATGTACTCCCAGAAGCATAAGAAATAAAAAAGGCCCTTTCTGATGCCACAACTTGTTCTCCCTTGCTCCAAGTCTCTCAAAAGGAGCTCACCAGCATCGCGGCCCATGGGACACCACTCGGCCCCGGCACGGTGGTGCCTTCGAGTAGGTTAAGTCCCTAAAGGCTCCGTACTCGGCTGAGTCGCCACTTGGACGGAATACAAACCCCCAGGTTGGTTCAAAAGGAGCTCACTGGCATCACGGCCCACGGGACACCACTCGGCCCCGGCACGGCGGTGCCCCCGAGTAGGTTAAGACTCTAAAGGCTCCGTACCCGGCTGAGTCGCCACTTGGGCAGAACACAAACCCCCAGGATGGTTCAAAAGGAGCTCACTGGCATCGTGGCCCACGGGACACCACTCGGCCCCGGCACGGCGGTGCCCCCGAGTAGGTTAAGACCCTAAAGGCTCCGTACCCGGCTGAGTCGCCACTTGGGCGGAACACAAACCCCCAGGTTAGTTCAAAAGGAGCTCATTGGCATCGCGGCCCATGGGACACCACTCCGCCCCGGCACGACGGTGCCTCCGAGTAGGTTAAGACCCTAAAGGCTCCATACCCGGCTGAGTCGCCACTTGGGCAGAACACAAACCCCCAAGATGGTTCAAAAGGAGCTCACTGGCATCGCAGCCTACGGGACACCACTCGGCCCCGGCACGACGGTGCCTCCGAGTAGGTTAAGACCCTAAAGGCTCCATACCCGGCTGAGTCGCTACTTGGGCAGAACACAAACCCCCAGGTTGGTTCAAAAGGAGCTCACTGGCATCGCGGCCCATGGGACACCACTCGGCCCCGGCACGGCAGTGCCCCCGAGTAGGTTAAGATCCTAAAGGCTCCGTACCCGGCAAGTCGCCCCTCGCAGCGGTTCCCACACCCCCGAGGCGGTTCAAAAGGAACCTGACGACTCTCAGCTCTCAGGTCACCCTCCGAGGTTCAAAAGACTTCCAGACTCCGCATTGGGAGAGGATTACTAGCTGCCCTCAGCTAGCCAAAGAAGGCATGCAAACGTCCATACAAGGCAGTGCAAGATGAAAGAGCAGATGCCAAGGTAATGTTCTACACTCCTTTCGCTTAACTGATGCAGGGCACGCAAGCTCAAGGAGTGTGGGGGGCATTTGATGGGGCCAGTTGACCCCATGAAAAATAAAATTTTTTTCGACGGCCCCAAAGGCCGATGGCTCCAAGACCGACGGCCCCAAAGGCCGACACCTCCAAGACCGACGGCTCCAAGACCGACGGCCCCAAAGGCCGACACCGCCAAGACCAATGGCTCCAAGACCGATGGCCCCGAAGGCCGACACCTCCAAGACCGACGGCTCCAAAGGCCGACAGCTCCAAGACCGACGGCCCCAAAGGCCAACACCTCCAAGACCGACGGCTCCAAGACCGACGGCCCCAAAGGCCGACACATCTAAGAACGACGGCCCCGAAGGCCGACACCTCCAAGACTGATGGCCCCAAAGGCCGACGGCTCCAAGACCGACGGCCCCAAAGGCCGATACCTCCAAGACCGACGGCTCCAAGACCGATGGCCCCAAAGGCCGACACCTCCAAGACCGACGGTTCCAAGACCGACGGCCCCAAAGGCCGACACCTCCGAGACCGATGGCACCAAAGGCCGACACCTCCAAGCTAGGAAGCCCTGGTATTTCCCAGCCGGCCCCAGCACTTCCAAGCTAGGTGGCTCGGCACCTCCCAGCCGGCCCCTGCACTTCCTAGCCTGCCCCGTCACCTTCCCAAGCGGCCCGGCAACTTCCTAGCCGGCCCCCTACGTCTCCAAACTAGGCGGCACTGGTACTTCTCAGTGGGCCTCGGCACTTCTTAGTCGGCCCCGGCACTTCCAAGTTGGGTGGCTCGGCACCTCCCAGCCGGCCCTGGCACTTCCAAGTTGGGCGGCCCGACACCTCCCAGCCGGCCCCGGCACTTCCAAGCTAGGCGGCCCCAGCACTTCCCAGCCGGCCCCGCTTCCATCCCAGCCAGCCCCGCCTGATCCAAGTCGGCTCCGGTGCTTTCATCCCAGCCAGCCCCGCCTGATCCAAGTCGGCCCCGGCGCTTCCATCCCAGCCGGCCCCGCCTGATCCAAGTCGGCCCCGGCGCTTCCTTCCCAGTCGGCCCCGCCTGATCCAAGCCGGCCCCCGTGCTTCCTTCCCAGCCGGCCCCGCCTGATCCAAGCCAGCCCCGCCTGATCCAAGTCGGCCCCGGCGCTTCCTTCCCAGCCAGCCCCGCCTGATCCAAGTCGGCCCCGGCGCTTCCATCCCAGCCGGCCCTGCCTGATCCAAGTCGGCCCCGACACTTCCTCCGCCTCTCCAGTCCGGTCGAGTCAGCCAAGGCCATCCCCGGGCAGCCTGACTCAGCCCCGGCGTCTCCAGTCCCGTCGAGTCTGCCAAGGCCATCCCCGGCCAGCCCGACTCAGCCCCCGGCATCTCTAGTTCCACCGACCCGACACTTCCTCCGCCTCTCCAGTCCCGCCGAGTCGGCCAAGGCCATCCCCGGCCAGCCCGACTCGGCCCCGGCGTCTCTAGTTCCGCTGAGTCGGCCAAGGCCATCCCCGGCCGGCCTGACTCGGCCCCGATGCCTCCAAGTCCGTCGATTCGGCCCCGCCCCGGCACTGCCTTGCCAGCAGGATTGGCCCCAGCCATCTCGGGTCGACCCGGCTCGACCCTGATAAGTCGGGATTTCCCAGTTTCCGCCAGATCAGCCCCAGCGGTTCAAGAGACCGCCTCTCCGACGCGCGCCGCCCGACAGCGCTGACGCGCACCGCCCGATAGCCCCCCGGCTGATAGGACGTAGCCCACTAACCAGCCCAGATTCACGCAAGGGCTCAGCAGATCTCCTGACTCACGCAATCCCACGTGATCATGCCAGGATCAACCCCTATAAAAAGGTGAATCCACCTAGTAAACATGTATGCGCGATAACCCCCAAAATCGCCATCTCAACTCTTAGAAAGGGATTCCTCCTCTCTGAGATCCCTCTTTCTACACTAAAAAGGGCTCACTCGAGCCCCTTTTCAGCTGTGACCTCAGTCACTAACTTGGCCGTCGAAGGGTCCCACCGGAGACCCCCTCCGATCCCGGGACTTTTCTGTAGGTAACCTGGTGAAGAAGCGCCTCCGTTCCCGACGTCCAGGAGAGGTGATTGAGCGTCATCAGACTCGAGCCCATCTTCAGCTGTGACCTCAGTCACTAACTTGGCCGTCGGAGGGTCCCACCGGAGACCCCCTCCGGTCCCGAGACTTTTCTGCAGGTAACCAGGTGAAGAAGCGCCTCCGTTCCCAACGTCCAGGAGAGGTGATTGAGCGTCATCAATGTGCACTGAGTGGCTTTCCATCGTATTTAAGTAGAAATTGTAACGAAGAAGTTGATCAAGAAAGAAGTTGATCAAGATGATTAGATCAAGGCCGTGCATGAATTAGCTATCGAGAATTTTTTTGAAAAACACTTGCTACACTAAAGGATGGTGCAGCAAGTATGCATTGAACATGTGAATTGACTGCATGACCATGCCACCACGCATACTGAGGTCCAATGGATTTTGTTGCACACAGCACACGAGATGGCATGTGTGCGTGACTAATTCATACGCATGATGTGCACTTGCTACATCGCTTTTCAGTGCAGCAAGCCTTTTTTTTTATAGTAATCGTTAGTCAACAATTAATCCAAATAAACTTTAAGTACATGTAGATTCAAACAAATACGGAGCCATAAATATTGCTGAGTACAAGGGATTGACTAAAAGCAAGTTGGAATTAATTGGCAGGCAACCTTGATGCCCTTTTTGTTCCCTTGCTAATCAAGAACGATTGGTTACCAAACTAGGACTGTTCAGGGACACGTGAGATTCAACTGCTTTCTGCCATACCACGCAAAGGTTCTTCCTTCAAGCCAAGATCAAAATATGTCACTTATATGAAGGGTAACAAATGGACACTTGCAACGTATGCATACTAAAAATATCAAAAAAATAAAAATAAAAGATCAATAAAAAAATATTTCATAAATTTAAAACATGAAGAATACAAAGAATAAATCGACAATATATGCATAAAATAGATTTTAAGAATGGGAACGACAAATGCTACACTAAATAGTTTACACAAAGTTCCTTTTCAAATAGAGATCTCATCTTCAATTCCATGGACCCAAGGTATTGCTGCCAAAAATTTTATTTTTCAAAAACATGAGATGGGTTTTGGAAAATAGAAACTGGATGAATAAGATTTAGAATATAACTCAAATTTTCATAAGAACAAAAGGACCTTATTAAGCATTACTTTCATTTTTGGAATAGCTTGAGAGAATTTTGAGATTTGAGATTTTTGAGTCAAAGGTATTTTGAAATGAATTGAAAACATTTTGTCAAAATATACTACAAACTATTTTATAAAAGTATTTGATAAAATAATATTATAATATATAATATAAATAGTTTAATCAATCATTCCACATGCGTATAACATCATAGAAGGTCTAATAACAAAGTCACTAATATGAGGGCAAGTTATTTGTCTGAAACCACCATCAAAGATATGAAGGGGATTGATGGAATTCATTTAACACAATTAACACGTTTGTTAGTACGGGGCTAAAAAAATTAAAAAAAGGAGCCTAAAATGTACTTTTGATACTGAAACTTCTATTTAAAATTATTGGACCCAAATTCATTTTAATTCTTAACATCTTGTTAATACATAATTTCAATTAAAACTAAAGGAATAGTTAATGTGCCATCTTGGTATCAAAGGTTGCTCTAGCTTGAGTCCGATAAGTGCAAATGAGCCAAGCTAAGCAACAGGTTGCTTGGGCTTGGCTCGGTCTTTAAGCAAGGCAGCAAGCTGCTTGAGATTGTCCCAAGCTTAAGCCAAGCTCAATAAAACTTGCTTAAGATTGGCGCAGCTAAAGTTTGAGCTAAGCTTTAGTCAAGCTGAGCTAGGCTTCCCAATTATATTTGAATAAGGTTTATCTGATGTGCTTTTTAATTTTTTTTTTAAAAATCGAGCTTCAATTTTATCCATTCAAATTGATCTTTATATAATACCCTTGAAATCTTAAAATTTTTATAATTTACGGTACCATTCATATATAGTTAGAAGCATAATAGCAAAAGCAAATGAGACGAGGTTTGAAATATGGTTGAGCTCAGCTCTTTTACTAGTTAAGAAAAGTAAAAAAGCCGAGCTCAAATGAGCTCTTAGTGAGCCAAGCCTGAGATGCTCACAAGTGGCTTGCTTCCTTTGCACCACTACCAATTCGGACGCACAAAACTCGACTGACCTAAAGAAATGACACCAAATTTAAATATTCCAAATCAATGCACTGAAAGTTTATGTGATATAAAGCATGAGATAAATTTCAATTCTGCTACATCCATATGCAAAACCATCAACTTGAAAAAACTTTAAAAACAAAATATAGTATTTATCAGGTTAGCCAGTTAAAATGCTGGTCTTTCTATGACTACAGCTCCTAATGCACTCTGTCATATGTCTGACAAGCAAGTGTTGCATAACAATAGGAATGCAGTTCAGAAACATCAGCACAAATTACAATAAAGTTGTCTTCACTGATCAAAGTTTGTTTCCCTTACTTTCATGGTTTCCTGTTTTGGGTAAAACTAGCACGTGAAATGTTCTGTTTTCTATGTTTCCCACAACATGGCTTAGCTCACATTTCTTTTTCATCATAAAACCTCGGAACCAACAAATGGACTAGAATGCTCAAATCAAATTATAGCATTCTATAGACAAGAAATATCACATTCTATAGACAAGAAATTCACAATAGATGTCACATTACTCAGGTTTGGCATTTCAAATTCTGTAGCAAAGCTTCTTCCACTAATAGGAAAAATCTCATTCCAACGAGATGATGATCTGGATGCTCCTCTAATGCAGCCATCAACACGGCCCTTTGTTTCCCATGCCATGTATTTTGTAACTTAAGACTGGTCATTTATACTGTCCTATCAAGCGAACTCCTAAATGAAATGCAGCATGGAATCAAATCATCATGAATCCTATATCCGGATCATCGACCTCCAATAAATGATCATTAATTCTTTGATTAAGTTAAACACCTTTTCATTCTTCTATAGAGTATCCTTAGGAGCATCATGTGCCATTCTTCCATGAATATCTTACATAGTTTTGATCTCTCTCGAGAGAAACAATATTATCTCTAGAACAGTTTTTTAAATATTTTTTAAAAAAATTTCCCATACCAAATTTCATTCACCACTAAAACTCCTATCTTCTTGCTCCAACTCAAAATCTTCATAAGAAGAAGAGGATCTACATATTATTCATTAAGTTATAGAGCAACATATTCCACGTACACAAGTTCCAGAATATATTACCCAAGGCTGACCTTCATGTTGGATGGTATACATTCTTAAAGTTACCATCCAAATCCTAGTTCGCATTCAGAAGTACTTATCTTATTTTTTGTGCATTTGTGATATTAAAAGGTCTCTCTCTCACATATGTCAGCAGATAAAGAGGAGCTCTAGAAGTGTCAGGAGAGAATGAAAGCAGATGGGGTGAACACATGCAGCCAGTTGTGCTCTGAGAAAGAAAAAAAAATAAAGGAAAATGATGAAAGAATCACTTTCAGATGCCTATATTGAACTTTAAATGTATAACAAGCTCTGTGTTAAATACCATTAATAAACCCGGCACGATTTTTCCATCATGACCAGCAGTATGGTTGGTATGTACTGGTATAGATTAGATCAGTATCCCAGCACCATGTAGATGCCAGTTTTATATCAGAACAGTATGATGCCATTCGATTCCACCAGTTTATGAATCCATGGTAAGGAAGAGCAAAGAGGAGTGGCAAACTTGAAGATGTGGCAACATTTTGCAATCATCAATGCTACTCTATTGATGCACATGAGAATTGAAGTGTTAAGGCCAACCTACTCAACCTAAACATCATGCAACAACTATTCATGGATAAACTCTTGATGTTTAATAAAACCATCTGTAACTTCTGCTGAACACTAATGGCAAACCAGACACCAATTTATTTTTTCCCAAATATTGCAAACTCTTGATGTTTAAATGACCAAACCTCTTATGCCACAAGGAAGTGTCATTAATGGATTCAGCTTTCAAAACTTTAGTTCCCATATCTGAAAAGAACAAGGGATACATATTGTTCTTTGTCCGGTTGCTAGTAGCAACTAGTTCCTGATTTTTTTCCTTATAAATCATGCATTTTTCATGATCAAACACAGCATAAAATCCCTTTTTCACTAACTGCCCCAAACTAATTAATTTTTGAGCTAAACCGGGAACAAACATAACATCATGTATGAATTTATTCTCAAATTTCAGCTTTACTGTAACAATCCCTTTTCCAAACACTTTCACATGCCTATCATCTCCCATTTTCACTTCAGATTTAATGGACTCATCTAGATTCACAAATAATGATTTGTTTCCAGTCATATGGTTGCTACAACCACTGTCAAGAAACCAAATTTCTTTACAGTGATCAATGGATGAAAGACAAGTTAGGAACAATGCTTCACTGCTTGTTTCTTCATCCTTTTCAATTTTGTTTGCAAGATAATTGGCTTGATTACTGGTTCTATTCCAGCAAAAAGCCTTGAGATGACCATAACGTCCACAATTATGACACTTAAAGCGGGTTTGAAATTTGTTACCAGAATTTTGTTGAAAATTTTGAACTTGCTGTCTACTGAATCCTCTTCTAGAATTTCTGCCACGGCCTCTTCCTCTGAATCTCATCTTGGATTACCACCTCTGCCAAAAACTCTTCCAGGTCTGAAAGATCTTTCATCTGACACTCCTTTGCTGCTTTCCTTCTCATTCATTTTCATCTGAAACACTTGTTCAGTGATTACTTCTATCCGCGTATTCAACCGCTGTTCATGTGCCTTCAAGGATCCAATCAAACAATTAAATGACAACTGTTGCCACCAGATCACCTTTAATGAGCATCAAGTGGGCAGAAATTCTTGCGGGCCTTTGAGGGAACGGCGAGACCCCTTCCTTCGCTCGGGAACCTGTAAGGAAAGTCCCGGACCGGTGACTCCGGCGGGAACCCTCCGATGCCCAAGTTAGTGATTTGGGAACAGGAATGGATATCTTTTTAACGATTGGATAGAGCCTGAGCCCCCTACCTTAAGGGCTGGAGGCCTTTTATACCTGTTCGAGAATCCCTCTTACCCTCCGTCCGTCGTGGTCAAGTCTCCTTCGGATGGTTGTTAATTTCTGGTCATCAACATGCCACAAAGTACGGGTCATGGGACTGAACATGGGGCCACACCCATCGTTAGCGGCGCCAGGAGGAAGCACGCCCACCGTGCACGTAGCCGGGCACGCTCGTGGTGATGTGGTCCACCATTCTCGAGGGAAGTGGACCACGTAGCTGGGACGTGGATGATTGCCGCCAGAGACCGACGCCGAGACCGATGCCGAGGCCGGCACCGAAGCTGATGCCGAGGCTGACACCGAAGCCGACATCGACACCGTGACCAAGGCCTAGACTGGCTGCGGCCGACATGAAAGTCGAGGTGGGTTGTAGCCGATGCGGAGGTCAAGGTGGGCCACGGCAGACACGGAAGTCAAGGTGGGTCGTAGCCGATGCGGAGGTCGAGGTGGGCCGTGGCCATCGCGGAGGTCGAGATAGTCCGTGGTTGATGCCGATACGAAGTCGAGGTGGGCTGTAGCCGATGCAGAGGTCGAGGTAGGCCGTAACCGACACGGAGGTTGAGATAGGTCGTGGCTGCGGCTGACACGGAAGTCGAGGTGGGCCGTGTTGAGCTCAATCGCCAAGGAATTGGCTCGCGTGTTCTTTGACCCGATCGGCCATATCAGATGCCCCCCGTCCCTGAGCTGGTGTCACCGTCCAAGCGAAAGGGGCGTCATCATCTGCGCATCCTAACCATAGGATTCGCCTCGAGGTCAGAGAGCAGTCTGGGATCCCCAAGATATCGGTGATCATCGTTAAGCCGTCAAATCACTGGCATTGATACATTCTGATTGGTCGGGGGTCCCATCTATCGCGCGCCCAGAGCGTCGCCGTAGAGTCCTCCTCAATGGATAGATTCCGCATGGCAGGCGCATCGGGCGGGACGATTTTGAAGATGCCGATAAAAATTTTATAAGCGAGGACGTGCCCTAGCTTCGATTTCACCTACCGTGCAGAGCCTCTTCCCCTTCCAACTTGAGAGCTCCTCCAACTCCTTCTTCCTTTGTCCAGGTTAGTTCCCCATGCCTTCACAGTCGTCTTCTTCTTATTCGTCCTCTCGGTCCTCCACAAACTATACCTCTCCGACCCATAGGGCCATGGCCAAGGAACCGGCTGTTAGGAGTCTGTCAGCAGCTGTAACCCCACCTCCTAGGGCAGCTCCGTCTTTTAGGGCGAGCAGCGGTTCCCCTGAGGGGACCGCCTCCACTGTCACTTCCGTTGACCTTGCGACCTTTAGGGCAGCCTATAAAATACCCAAAGAGGTGCGACTGATCGCACCGGGTCCCAACGACAGGGTAACCTCTCTCCCTCGAGGGATAGCCTTTATGAGAAATTTTTTAAGGTCAGTCTTCGTCTTCATCTTCACCCTTTCATCATCAATCTCCTCGATAGATACGAGTTGGTCCCAGCTCAACTAGTCCCCAATTCCATCAGGGCCATTTGTGCCTTCTTGGTGTTGACTCGCCTCCAAGGTCTCCCGAGTAACGTTTCCCTCTTTCGCAGCCTGTATACCATTCGGGCTCAATCCGGCTGGTGGCTATTTGCCCCCCGGCGGGTAGAGCCCTTAGGTTAGGTCTCCCTTCGTCCATAAATGGGTGAAATCCCGGTTCTTCTTCGCCGAAGTGGAGGGGATAAGGAGGGAATGGGGTACACCCAATACTGAGGCTAACAAGAACATCTCGGTAGTACCGAGAGATCAAGAAGCCTTCAATCTTCTCCTGACAACTGAACTCCCATCATACCGAGAGATATTGTTGGAGGACAACCTCCGACACGCCGGCATCGCCCCTGATGACGGTGAGGGCCCCTTTAAAGATGACATTTTCCTTTCGATCTCTTTTTTTAGCACATTCGTTTTCTTGCAGCTATAAAGATCAACATCCCGGCCGAGGCTTTTCACAAAGCCACCATTAAGAAGAGAAAGGGGCAAAACGATGGAGCCGAGGGGTCGAGGAAAAGGCATCGATCCCAATCGCCACCTGCCCCCCGGGACGTCCCCAAGCTTCCTACTCCACCGCCCCCTCCTTGTCGATCTCCTATGCAATCACCGCCATGGCCTCCACGATGGTCGCCTACTCCGCTGCCACCGCGACGATCTCCCGCACCTGCCCCCGTCGGAGTCTGCTGACCAGAACGTGGGTACGCTGCCTGAGGAGTCAAGGGCTCATGTTAGCCAGTCGATTGAGCGCCCAGATCCACCGACTACTAGGTCGGCCCCGAGGGATGATCCTCAAGCCAGTAGAAAGGCACCGATTGATAAGAGGCAGAAGGCCGTCGTCGGCTACGAGGCCCGCAGCGCCGCATCCGAGCTCATAGGGGACAGGATGGGGCCGATTTCCTCGCGATCGTCTCTTATGAACCACCCCTACCTCGCTGAGAAGCTGCTGTCAGCGGCATCTACTCCTGCGATTCGGGAGGAGATAATCCGGACCAACTCCCGAATCCTCTTCAAAGACGGTCAGACGACCATGCTCCGGGTAAGCAGCCGTTTACATTCTAATCCTATTTGTTTTCTATGTATCTACTTTAGGTAATTGACATTGGCCTGGATGTGTAGATGGTAAACATCTTCAACCATACCCAAGCCCTTGTCGCCAGCGGGGAGCGTCGACTCGATCGCTACCGACGAGAAGCCTTTGAGTACTGAGACCGAGCTACGAAAGCTGAAGACGCTCTCAAGCTAACTCAGGCTGGAGAAGCGGAGAGGCTGAAATAGTCCGGTCCCAAGCGCAGGCCAAAATGACAGCAGCGCAACAACAGATGCGCAAGGCCCTCGAGCGTGCTCTCACCGCCGTGGGGAAGTTGATGGCCGCCGAGGCAGAATTGGCCGACGTCAAGACCCAGTTCGAAGCGGCAAAATCCGAGCTGAGATCTTTCGCGAAGAAAACTGAAATCGCCAAGGAAGTGGCCCGTCTGGCTGACATCAAAACTGCTGAGGCCGCGGAGGCAGTGAAAGCCGCCGATAAGAGGGCAGCCGAGGCCGAAACGGCGGCTCGGGCCGCTGTAGAGAAAATGGCTGAGGTGGTGGGGAAAGCCGTGGAAAACTATCAGAAATCTCTAGCCTTTGCTAATGAGGTGGCCGAGGCGGGGAAGAAAGCCATGGAGAACTACCGAAATTCCTCGATCTTCATTGAGGAGGTGGCCGAAGCGGGAGCCGACGCCTATCTTCAGGGTTTTCATTGCTGCCGAGATAAGGCAATGAAGGTCTTTGGTGTCGAAGGCCTTAAAGATTTAGAACCCAAAGAAGGAGACCTCGAGGGTGAAGATGTCCATCAGGGTTCCGCTCCGGCCGATGATACCACCCCCCTAGCCGACACCGCTCCAGCGAAGGACTAAAGCCCCGCCTGTGGTCTTGGATCTTTCCTTTTTTTTTTTTTACAATGTATTCAAGTCCGACTATGGTCGGCATTTTGTAAAAGTTTAGCTAATCAATGAAAAGAGAACATCCTTTGGATTTTGTGTTAGAATTGTTGACCCCCCTACTCTTCTTTTTATGCTATCGATGCTTAGCTTGCCAAGCCACTAGCTCATCATGGTCTATTCGCGTTCGTAGGATTTGCACGGAATCACACCAGCCCGGCCAGAACGAGGCCTCTTATAGCCTAAGTAGGGATGCTCTGGGATCGATATGCATTGATTCTTGACCATCGATGTCAGGCTGCTGATGAGCTAAATGGCCTTGTGATTCTGATCTTTTGGCGTTGTTTTGTTGAGAGACCCTATGATGTGGCCTTGCTAGCATGTTTCATGCGCCGTTCCGTCGATAGGCATTTGGAGCGATACCGTGGGAGTGATCCGATTCCGTGCCAGGGACCCTCTTGACCCCGAAGAGCGGCAATCTAGGGGTGTCACAACCGGGCCCAGGGTGTCAAGGGGTGATCTGAAGGTGTCGTGATCGGGTTCAGGGTGTAATACCAGAATTTGGGTTCTGTGCAGGCGCAGGAGTCGGGCTTTGGTGTCGACGCGGGAGTCGAGCTTTTTGCCGACGTGGTAGTCGGGCTTTAGTGTTGACGCGGGAGTTGAGCTTTTGTGCCAACGCGGTAGTTGGGCTTTGGTGTCGACGCGGGAGTCGAGCTTTTGTGCCGACGTAGTAGTCAAGCTTTAGTGTCGATGCGGGAGTCGAGCTTTTGTGCCGACGCGGTAGTCGGGCTTTAGTGCCGACACGAGAGTCGGGCTTTGGTGCCGACATGGTAATCGAGCTTTTGTGCCGACGCGGTAGTCGGGCTTTGTGCCGACAGAGTCGGGCTTTGGTGCCGACACGGTAATCGAGCTTTGTGCCAACGCGGTAGTCGGGCTTTAGTGCCGACATGAATCGGCTTTGGTGCCAACGCGGGAGTCGGGCTTTTGTGATGACGGTAGTCGGGCTTTTGTGCCGACGCGGTAGTAGGGCTTTAGTGCCGACACGAGAGCCGGGCTTTGGTGCCGACCCAGTAATCGGGCTTTTGTGCCGACACGGTAGTCGGGCTTTTGTGCTGACGCGGGAGTTGGGCTTTGGTGCCGATGCGGGAGTCGGGCTTTAGTGACATGATCGTAGGACAAAGAGGTAATGCGAAATGATGCATGAGAAGTGCATTTTCATTTAAATAATTTGAAGGAGTGGAATATCCTAACCTACAACCATTCAGTTGAGCACGTCACTGGTAGTACCGCGAAGGTTGTCAGAATTCCAAGTTCGTGGGAGTGGCCTCCCGCTGAGTTCCTCGAGTCGGTAAGCTCCTCGGGGAAGGGCCTCTGCAACCCGGTAGGGCCCCTCCCAATTAGGTGATAACTTTCCTCCCTCCGTTGGCCTCGAAATCTCAGCCCTCCGGAGGACCAGGTCCCCGGGATGAACGTTCGGGGTCTAACGCGGGCGTTGTAATACCTTGCCGCCCTTTGTCGATAAGCGGCCATCTTGATCCGTGCTCGGTCGCGTCTCCTCGATGAGATCCAAATTGGCCCTCAGTTGGGCCGGGTTGTCTTCTTCATTGTAGGCTTCCACTCGAGGACTGGGGACCCCGATTTCCACAGGAATGACGGCCTCGGATCCGAAAACAGACTGAACGGGGTTTCACCGGTGGGATTTCTGGGGTCGTATGATAGGCCCACAGGACCTGGGGAAGCTCCTCCACCCATCTTCCTTTAAAGTCGTCAAGCCGTGTCCGAAGCCCTTGTAGAATTGTACGATTAATTACTTCTGCCGCTCTGTTGGTCTGTGGTGTCCGACAGAGGTGAATCTCTGATTGATTCCTAATTCGTTACAAAATTCTCTGAAGGGGGCGTTATCAAACTGTCGGCCGTTATCTGTGATGAGAGTGTTGGGAAGTCCAAAATGGCAGATTATGGACTTCCAAAAGAAAGCTCTCACTCTAGCTTCGGTTATTTTGGCTAGAGCTTCGGCCTCCACCCATTTGGTGAAGTGGTCGATAGCGACTAGCAAAAATCTCCGTTGACCGGAGGCAGGAGGAAATGGTCCCAAAATGTCCATCCCCATTGGGCGAAGGGCCATGGAGCAGAGATGGGATTCAAGTGAGAAGTGGGCTGCCGCTGGATGTTGGCGTGACGTTGGCAGCTGTCGCACTTTCGCACCAATTTGGCCGCGTCTTCCCGCATGGTTAGCCAATAATAGCCTTGATGGAGGGCCTTATATGCTAGGGCTCTGCCCCCAGATGGTTCCCGCATGCGCCTTCATGAATTTTGCGGAGGATGTAATCGGCCTCAGCGGGACCGACACACTTGAGGAGGGGATACGAGAAGGACCTCCGATACAGCGTCCATCCATTATTAGGAATTTGGAGGCTCGCCACTTGAGGAGTTGGCCTTGGAAGGGTCATTGGGGAGGACACCATCAGTGAGATATTGGACATAGGCGTCCATCCAAGAAGGCTTCTGTTCAACTGGCAGGGCCTCCTCCGCCGCCTCGATGCTCGGGACTAGCAAATGCTCTACGTAAGTCCTCCCCAAGGTTTCATCGGCCGAGGTGGCTAGAGGGACAACGCGTCGGCCCAAGCATTCTCTTCTCGGGGAACATAGCTGACACAGAAATGGGCGAAGAGGAGGGACTCCGACTGGACCTTATCCAAGTATCGGGACATGATAGGATCCCGAGCTTCATACTCCCCCGTGATTTGCCCCGAGATGAGTTGGGAGTCGGTATATGCTCTGAGACACTCCACTTTAAGTTCTCTGGCGAGCCTCATCCCTGCCAACAAGGCTTCGTACTCGGCTTGATTGTTCGTGGCGGAAAAGAGGAAACGAGGGCATACTCAATCGTTACACTGTCGGACCCGAGAATGATCCCGGCACCGCTCCCTTGAGAGTTTGATGCCCCGTCCACATGAAGGATCCAATCCTTCCTCGCATCAGTGGTCGACGCTTCCAGGGGTTTCGTCGGAGCTTCCCTGGTCTGCTCATCGGTCCAGGTGCACTCAACCAGGAAATCTCCAAAACTTGGGATTTCATACTCGACCTTGGTTCGAAGGTCAGGTCGAATTCTTCCAACTTGAGCACCCACTTTGCCAGCCGACCGAAGGTATCAGGGCGGGATAAGATTGTCCTCAAGGGCTGGTCCGTCAGCACTATGATTGAGTGGGCTTGGAAATAAGGCCTGAGACGTTGAGCCGACACTATTAGCGCGAAAATAATTTTTTCGGTTTTGGTGTACCTGGTCTCCGCGTTATGGAGCACTTTACTGGTGTAATATACCTGCTTCTGCGATCCTTCAGTGTCTATCCGGACGAGGACCGAACTGACAGCCTCCTGAGAAGCGGCCAGGTACAAAAAGAGGTTTTCTCCCTCCATCGGTTTCGACAGCAGCGGCGGAGTCGATAGGAAATTCTTCAGCTCCTCAAAGGCCTTTTGGCAATCATCCGTCCATTCGAAGGTGTTGACTTTTGCAAGGCTTTGAAGAAAGGGAGGCTCGCTCAGCCGATCTAGATAGGAAGCGACTCAGAGCTGCTAGCCTTCCGGTCAGGCGCTGAATTTCCTTTTTATTCACCGACGGCCTCATATCTAGGATAGCTTGGATCTTGTCCGGGTTCGCCTCTATTCCTCGTTGTGTCACCATGAATCCTAGAATTTGCTTGCTGCGACTCCGAAGACACACTTCCGGGGATTCAGCCTCATCTGGAACCGACGAAGATTTCTGAAGGTCTCCATTAGGTCAGATAGGTAGTTGCCAGCTTGGATGCTTTTGGTCAGCATGTCGTCTACATATACTTCCATGTTGTGCCCGATTTGGCCCTCGAAGACCTTATTCATCAATCTTTGGTATGTAGCCCCGACATTTTTCAACCCGAAGGGCATGACTTTATAGCAATAGATCCCCTTTTCGGTTACGAAGGAGGTGGCTTCTTCATCTGAAGGCTCCATTCTGATCTGGTTGTACCCGAGAATGCATCCATGAAGCTGAGAGTCTTGTGACCGGAAGTGGCATCCACTAATTGATCGATCCTGGGAGCGGGAAGCTGTCCTTGGGACAGGCTTTGTTGAGATCACGAAATCGACACACATCCTCCAGCTTCCATTGGCTTTTCGTACCATCACTACATTGGCCAACCAGTCGGGATAATAGACCTCCCGAATGTGGCCGGTGGTGATCAGTTTACGGACCTCCTCATCAACAGCTTTCTGGTGCTCGGGGGTAAAGCTTCTCTTCTTTTGTCGGACCGCCCTACAATTAGATTTGATGTTAAGTTTATGAGTAATTACCTCGGCTGGTATACCTGGCATGTCGGTCGGTGCCCATGCAAAAATATCAGCGTTGGCTCGGAGGAAACCGAGGAGCCAACTCCTTTCCTCCTCGGGAAGAGTGGCCCCGATCTGGACGGTTCTCGTTGGGTCCTCTCCTAAGGGAAAAGTCAACAAATGTCCTGCCGGTTCCCCCCTCTTCTCGGCCTCTCTCGGATCCGTCAATTTAGAAGTCGGCGAGGGAATTGCTGGCTGAAGGCTAGGGGTCGTGTGGTAGCAGAGGGACACCGGGCTTCTTTCGCCCGCATTTTTTCGATCCCGTGACGAGTGGGGAACCTGACCAGAAACCTCTTTATCGAGATAATGGCATCCAGCAGATTTAAACCTGGCCGGCCGAGAATAGCGTTATATGCAAGAGGAACTCTCACCACCAGGAACTTTGTGAAGATCGTGCTCTGGTGGGGTGAAGTTCCAGCCGTGACGGGGAGAGTAATTTCTCCCTCAACTTTCACCACATCTCGGTGAAGCCAACGAGGGGCGTCGCCACTGGCCGAAGAGAATCCAAAAGCAAGTTCATACAAACAAATGCATCATACATCAGAATATCGGCCGAGCTTCCACTATCAACTAATATTCTCTTTACAGGGTGTTTAGCAATCGTCATGGATACAATGACACTTTCATCATTCGGGTTTCTACCCCTCTAAATCTCTTTCAGAGAAAGGAATTACACTGTTATCTCGCTCACCCCCCCGATGTCTTTTTGAGGTGCCCCCCGCTCCCCAGGAGATCATTGCCACAGTCTTCCCAGTCGGGTTGTTGTCAACATTGGCTTGCTGAGTGGGTGGCGCCGAAGGGCCTGGTGCCGCTGGATTTTCTCTCCGGACAAACTGATCGAGGTGCCCTTGCTGGATGAGCTCCTCTATGGCCTTCTTCAACTGTCTGCAGTCTTCTGTGTCGTGGCCGTGATCTCGATGGAAACGACAATACAGGTTTTTGTTGCGAGGAACTCCAGGCTTCAGGGGCGCGGGGTGCTTGAGATAGGGCTCACCCTTGATTTCCATAAGAATGTGGGAAATCGGGGCTAACAGAGGGGTGTAACGCTCACCTACGGGGACGAAAGTCTGCGGCCGACTGTCCGCCCGACGAGGCTGCTCGGGCTTCTTGGTGTGAGGCCCTCCAGACTCTGATCGAACTTGCTTTTGCTGGGGCCTTCTTCAGCTTCCCGCCGGGAGGAGTCGGCCTCATCAGCGAATATATTTTTGAGCTCGACTCAGCAACTCAGCGTACAAGCTCGGGGGCTTCTTGTCTAATGAATACGCGAAGCGGGAAGGGCGGAGCCCACGCTTCAAGGCCAAAGTGGCCACCGAGTCGTCAAGATAGTAAACCTCCATCGTCGCCTCCTTGAAGCAGGCGACGAAGTCCCGAAGAGTCTCCCCACTCTTCTGACGGATGGCAAAGAGGCTGTCTGCCACCCGAGGGATCCGTCGGCTTGCGTCGAAGTGAGCGAGAAAAGCTTTCTCCAGCTGTCTGAATGAATTGATACTACGAGGAGGTAGACGGGAATACCAAGCCCTCGTAGCCTTTCGTAGGGTGGCTGGGAAAGCAATGCATAGAAGAGCGTCCGATGCTCCCTGGACCTGCATGTGCACCTTATAGCTTTCCAAGTGATCTAGGGGATCGGCAGTGCCGTCATAAGGATCCAGCTGAGGAAGGCGAAATCGAGAAGGGACGGGTTCTTCCATGATCCGCCTTGTCAGTGGGGGGCGACTGTCATATTTTGCCTTCGATTGATCGGTCAGTCGTTGGCCGAGCTCCTCTAAATGTCGGTAGCGCTCCTCCAGTCGCCTTTCTGCGCGGAGGTGAATCCTATCGCATGTGGACTCCTCCCCTGACGAGGTAGATAGGGGACGGGAGGACGGGCGGTGTCGACGGGCTATACCCTTCCCCGGGGCCTTGTCCCGGGATCGACGAGGAGAGGGACTGTCAGGAGATCTCCTTCTAGTGGGAACGTCCCGACGGCGGTGAGCCTTCCATCGGGATTGTCTTCCACGGGTGGATTATTGGCTGGGCTACGCCGCAACTTGTTCCAAGGAGTGGGGTGGCGGCAGAGGTTGAGCGGCCGCCGACTGTTGTTGGAGTTCCCGAATACCGCAGCAAGGGACCGCACCTCCTGAGCGAGGGCGGTGACCCTATCACCTTGGCATGGTGGTGAAGGATGAATTGGCGGAGGGCCTCCGGCTGCTCGGCCCTCGCCGGCTGGCCCCAGCCAGGCTGGTGGAAGCTTCTTGAGCACGAGTCACCATCATCTCTTCTTTGGGTAAGGAGGGAGTGAGAGTTTGGTCACTTTCTCCCCTACACGCCTTGCTACTCACGCTCTCTCCCTTCCTGGCGCGCCAATCTGTTGCCACCAGATCACCTTTAATGAGCGTCAAGTGGGCAGAAATTCTTGCGGGCCTTTGAGGGAACGGCGAGACCCCTTCCTTCGCTCGGGAACCTGCAAGGAAAGTCCCGGACCGGTGACTCCGGCGGGGACCATCGATGCCCAAGTTAGTGATTTGGGGAACAAGAATGGATATCTTTTTAACGATTGGATAGAACCTAAGCCCCCTACCTTAAGGGCTGGAGGCCTTTTATACCTGTTCGAGAATCCCTCTTACCCTCCGTCCATCATGGTCAAGTCTCCTTCGGACGGTTGTTAATTTTTGGTCTTCAACGTGCCACAAAGTACGGGTCATGGGACTGAACGTGGGGCCACGCCCGTCGTTAGCGGCGCCAGGAGGAAGCACGTCCACCGCGCGCGTAGCCGGGCATGCTCGTGGTGACGTGGTCCGCCATTCTCGAGGAAAGTGGACCACGTAGCTAGGACGTGGATGATTGCCGCCGAAGGCCGACACCGAGACCGATGCCGAGGCCGGCACCGAAGCCGATGCCGAGGCTACACTGAAGCCAACGCCGACACCGTGACCAAGGCCTAGACTGGCTGCGGCCGACATGAAAGTCGAGGTGGGCTGTAGCGACGCGGAGATCGAAGTGGGCCGCGGTCGACACGGAAGTCGAGGTGGGCCGTAGCCGATGCGAGGACGAGGTGGGCCGTGGCCATCGCGGAGGTCGAGATAGTCTGTGGTTGATGCCGACACGGAAGTTGAGGTGGGTCATAGCCGATGGAGGTCGAGGTGGGCCGTAACCGACATGGAGGTCGAGATAGGCTGTGGCCGCAACCAACATGGAAGTCGAGGTGGGCCGTGTTGAGCTCAATCGCCAAGGAATTGGCTCGCGTGTTCTTTGACCCGATCGGCCATATCAACAACTGTGAGAGATCTTTTGATTCCTCAATCGCTGCCACCACATGATCAAACTTTGGAGGAAGACTTCTCAAAATCTTCTCCACAATCCATTGTTCTGACATGTTTTCACCCAAGGATCTGGCTTGATTCACAATCAGACTCACCCAGGTTGAGAACTCATGGATAGTTTCAGAGTTCTTTATCAGAAGAGACTCAAACTCCTTCGAAGAGTCTGAAGTCTTACTGTTATCATTTTGTCAGTCCCTTTAAACTCCACATTCAGTATCTCCCAAGCAATTTTGGATCTTGTTGCTCCCATAATCTTTGGAAAATATCTTCATCAACAGCAGTTTGAATGTAGAACAACGCTTTGCTGTCCTTCTTCTTATTTTCTTTCAACTTAGTTCTTTATGCAGCAGTCAATCTCTCTTCATCTTCATTGAAACCATTCTCCACCAACGTTCATAACTCATTTGACATGAAGAAAGTCTTCATTTTTAAACTCCAGGAATCATAATTCTCAGATTTGAGAATTTGGAGCATTTGAGAAGAAATGCTGATAGAACTTGTGTTCACTGCCATCTTCAAACAAATACCAGTTAATGATGATAATAACACTCTTGACTTCCTTCTCCTTACTTCTGAAACGCGGCTCTGATACCACTTTGAAGGAAACAAAACCCAAAGAAATACAATCAACTGGAAGAAGAGAAACACAAAAATTATTTCCTGGACACAGTTTCAAAAATTCTGAAACTTCAATAAACTGGCACGATGGACTTTCAGATAAAAATGATGAATAATACTTTCATTCAATGGGAAAAGCTTATAATAATACACACAAAAATCCACACTAAAAATATTTGTCAACATACAATAATCTGGACATTTTTTCTGGCAATTTCAAAAATTTTAAATAAAAATTAAAATTAATTTTAAAACTAATTTAAAAGGTCTAATACAAATAACTACATATTAAATTAAATTCAAATACATTACAACACATTTAAATTTGGACTTAACTAAACAAAGCCTTTGAAGGTTGAATCACACTTCCAATACGCCCAGCCAGCCCTTAACCTCGACCTCCCCGACGGCCTCTCCCTCTGCCTCGCCGGCTCCACCAACGTCTTCGTCCTCCACTCCCTCGCCGCCAACCAGATCTGGGTCTTCGCCACCCGGCTGCCAGGGGATCGTGACGACGACGCCGTCGGCGGCTGCCATCCGGCCGTCGATCTGATGAAGTGTGCGGTGATCGACCTCGTGCTGCCGGTCTACGCGGTCACCGTTTCGATGGGTTCTCTGCTTCTTGGCGAGGTGGATGGGGTTAGGGTCTTCCCGCTGAGGCCCTTGATCAAGAGAAAAGGAATGATATAGGCCATGGACCTTTCAGTCACCTGTTTGAGCGTGAGTTTCTTCCTCAGGCCCTTCCAGGATTAGAATGGTAATTTTCATTTCTACTAGTCTATATTTTAGAAGTCGTAAGTTCTACTTGATGTCCAGAAGACATCTTGAACCAACTTTACAAAATGCTCACATAGTCTTATTTCATAGAATTCGATTCAAGCACTGAAGGCAGAGGATCGATATAACAGAAATTCTGTGGCAGTGTGTATTCAATTTGCATTCTTTACATTCTTGTTTTCATATGGACATCGAACTAATCAGTTTCCATGAAAAGTGCCAAGATATCAGTGAATAAAGATATTCCAAGTTTCCACTGTACCATTTTCTAATTTCTATATCTTGTTCATATAGCAGCAGCAGACTCCGACCTTTTATTGTAACAACATATTCTTGATAATGAGAGAAAGATGCTCAATCTTGCATGCTCAATAAGCAGTTCAATTTCAATCAATTTTTGTATTATATTTATACTGATCTTGTTTCAATTCTGTTTGCTTTACACAATTTTCAATTTTCCAAAATTATAGGTTATGCAGTCCTTTGGCTTTTTCCCTGAATAAACAAGAAAGTATCACCAAGCTTTCATTGGCATGCATTTTTTTGTCATGTCAGAGGAAAGAGCTTCTGATTGTCTTTTAGTAATCAAATAAAACAATATGAAATTGTTTTTTCATGCTGGTTTCTGTTTGTGGCTTGGATCTGTTCGCAATGAAGGGGACCCTTGTTTGGTCTATTATCATCAGGATCCCCATTATGATAACTTTGTGTATGACTGGCACAAAATAAATATCTGAATATACAATGTATAGTTTCATTTTCTTATTTGGTTTCAAACTCATGGTTGTTACTTTTTAGGCATCATGAGCAGATGTCAGTGCAGTTGGTGGACCATATTGTTGATGAATGCCACATTGAGATTGACTTGAACATCCTTAGAAATGTGAAAGTAAGATGATTTTTCACTAAACAAGATGTTATGCACTTCTTGCATGTATCTCCCTTTTGCTTGACTTTTGTGATCCATGTTTTTTAATGAGTTTATATGTGATAAAATATGCAATAATTTACCATGTAAACTCTGGTAC
>UESW01002315.1:0-209345 GCA_900491605.1 Calamus simplicifolius
CTGGCTCTTTGCTTTAACATAACTTTAGGATAGGACAACTAGTCCCAATACATGAAATATATCTGGTCCGTAGTTGCAAAACTTTCAAAGACCATTTCTACTTTGGCCTCCTGACCCCTTTTTTTTCTCTCCTTATGGCATAAATGTCACTAACTCAAAACATAAAGGTCTGCAGTAACTTTTACTTGGAAAGGAATTTGCTTATAACATTTTAGCTAAATTAAATAAATAACTGAGCCCTCTGGGAAGACACTGTAGTTTTTCAATAGAAAGAAAGTATAAGGGCATCCGATGAGAAAGTACAATGAAAAACAACCGATTCTCATTGAGAGAGGGGCTTCCATTTGTTCAGAGAATTCAAAAGAAGGTAGAGCGTCCAAAAGGCAAAAAGAAAAAAAAAAGGACAAATTGTGATGGAGGGCTTCAAAAGCCATGTATGGATGCCTCTATTAGAAAGAATGGTGAGTGGATTTTTAAACCAACCCTAGAATTAAGAGGTAAAAGACTATGCTTTGTAATGTTTATGATTCTATCTAGTAATGTATCAAACTAGATTCATGTAATATCACTGAGCACATAATACTAAAACACTTCTAGTTGAAAATGATTTAAAGGCAGTCATTTAAATTTTGACTGTTAGTCTAAATGTTTGAAGAGAAACATCCTGTTAGTGGAAGAGTCTCTGGCTCTTTGCTTTAACATAACTTTATGACAGGACAACTAGTCCCAATACATGAAATATATATTTCGTAGTTTCAAAACTTTCCAGGACCATTTCTACTTTAGCTTCATGGCCCCTTTTTTTTTCTCTCCTTATGGTGTGTTTTCTTAAATGCATTTTCTACTTCAGCCTAGTGACATTTTTTTTTGTTTTCTTATACTCACTTTCGGTCCTCCCAGCTATCCCTCTATACATCAACCCCTCTAGAGAAGCTTTAACCCCTGTCTAGAGAAGCTCTAACCTAACTCTCATCACGAAGGATACCGAAAGTTTTTGTGGCCGCCTCTCGTAAAATTGTCGTATGTAGTTGTGCAGATTCCTGCTTGTCGTATGTAGTTGTGCAGATTCCTGCCAAGGCTGCCTTCAATAAGGGTATGAGCACATTCATTTGTGTTCTATAAGCAGCTAATTGCTACTCTCTTCATGGCACCAATTGCTTTGGTGCTTGAAGGGTACTGCTCTCTTCTCTCTCTTGGGTTTGGACCCCTTCATTATTGTGATTTGTATATTATTTAAACAAGTACACTATAACATGCAGATTTTCTATTTTATTTTTTATTATTTTTTTGAGGTTCTAGTATCTCCCAATTAATTTTTCAGTATTCATGTATTTAAATTGAGCATCCATTCGTGTGTTTTGCTTGTCATGAGTATGCTTATTATAGATTCAGTTACATGTGAGTACCATTTTTGAAGTAGAGGTAGAAAATAGAAAAAGCTTGTGCAAAAGGATGGGATAAATTTTTGGCCACAATAAGAATTCTTGTTATGAGATGAACCTTTGTGTTAAATATAAAGCCATGATTAGAGTCACTTGAGCACTCCTGCTTTCATTTTGCTTGTCATCAATATGCTTATTACAGATTCAGTCACATGTGACTGCCATTTCTGAAAAGGAGGCAGAAAATAGAAAAAGCTTGTGCAAAAGGATGGGACAAGTTTTTAGCCACAATGAGCATTCTTGTTATGAGGTGAACATTTGGGTTAAATGATAAAGCTATGGTTGGAGTCACTTGAGCACCCATTCTTGTGTTTTACTTTTCATGAGTATGCTTATTGCAGATTCCATCACATGTGAATACCATTTCTAAAAATAAGGTAGAAAATAGAAAAAGCTTGTGCAAAATGACGAGACAAGCGCATGGCCAATGGCCGCGCTTGGTGTGCGCTTTGTGCACCAGAGTCTGCTGCACAAAGACTTTTCCTACCCCATGATGGTCCTTTTTGATTCTTCATAGCTTCCCTCATTTCACCTCCCTTCGTCCGTAAGCTTCCAATCCGGAGCTTACTTGATCCTTCCACAGTGAAGGACTTAGGCCAGGGCCTTGCCAAAGCCACAATGCTCGAAAGCCCCCAATTGGTCTCCCAAGATCCTTCCTCTCTTCCCCCCCCTTCCTTCACTCTTCCTTCTGCCACCATCGACGAAAACCCTAACCCCAATCCACCTCTGAATACTAATCCTAGCCCCAACATCAATCCAAACCCCACCGTCGTGACACCGCCGCCTCAGTCGATTCCGGCCTTCACCCCTTTGTTCCGGCCCTTTGGTTTCCCTCCCATCCTCCAGTACTCCATCCCAAATGCCAGCTTCCAAGGCTCGATGGTGCAAAACCCCAACATCCATCCTCGTGGGGCCTCGGATCCGGTTTTGATCATGCTATTAAAATCGATTCGGGGCCATATTCTCTATGCAATTATTTTTTCTCTTACAGTGATGTTGTTCGCAATTATCTGAGTGGCTAACAAAATGAAAATGGTTAAGCATGCTTATTATTACCACCGCCCAGTAAAGCTTCATTGCCGTCCATGTGGTTAGAATGTAGAACATCCATCTAAGACTGTAGCTTGGGGTGATTGTCATTTTTTTAAAATAAAAATGTAATTTTTGTTTTTATTTTTAAAATTTATAATAAAAATCAGAAAGTTTAAATTACTTACACATCATCATCAGGATCAAGTTTTTTAATTATTATTAAATTATTATTTAAATATGACCTTTTTATAATAAAAATCAGAAAGTTGGAATTTGACTTTAAGGATGCATTTAGTACCTAAAAAGGAAAGAAAACAAAATATTTTATTTTTTTTTAAAAAAAGAATAAAATTTTATCTCATAAAATAATTAATCTCATGAAAGAAATAATTATTTATCTTATTCAGCTATTATTTTTTAATTTTTTATTATTAATCATAGCTACTATTTTTTTTAAAAAAATTATAATTATTTTCTTTAGGCTTTTATATACAGGTAGAATAATTTTTATTCTATCCTAATATTTGTGCGATTATACCGAGTCTTTTATCCGGTCATGTTCCAACATTAAACTACGGGAAGACTTAACAAACCATGGTAAACCGGATCGCTGGTTTAGCATGGTGGGAATGTATATGTTCAACCCTTTTCAATCACCAACCATTCCTCAGCATACCGATGGCTAGTGATTTGGCACTTTCAAACAGGTGGCCCACGGATGCGGCCACGAGTGGGGTAATTTCTGAAACCCTCGAGCCCGGTAATAAAATCAACGGAGAAATCCCACCAGCCTGCTGTCTCGACTACGCTTGGGAGATTCGAGCTCCAAATCGTATCCTCTTCTTTTGATCCCCAGGTCGAATGGGCGATGGAGAGCTTCGAGGACGCCGTCGTCCTTCGTTTGCCCGAAGAATCCTCCTCTCCCCTCTCTCAACGAAAGCTGAAACGCCTGAGGAAGGCATCGCAACCTAGGGCTTCCGATCAGCCGATCGCTCCAACCCTAGATCTCGTTTCCTCTACCCCCTCCCCCTCCCCTTCCCCGGCCTCCGAGGATCTCCCTGACGCGTGAGAGGCGCCAGCTTTGGAAGGATCCGCGGCGGATGCGGTTGATGCGGCACTGGGATCAGAGCATTTGGGCAAGGAAATATCTTCGGATGATGAGCTTGAACCTTTGTTTCCAGACCTGAAGGATGCTTCTAGGGGATGGGAGCCTCGGGACATGGAGGAAAGAGAAGAAGAGGAAGAATGGTTGGGGTATTCCTCTTGGGGAGCAGAGAGTGGAAGCATTGGAAAGGGGGGAATAATGGATGAACTGAGGAAGGAGAAATCGGCAAAAAAAAAAGGCTGAATTTGAAAGGGGAGGAGGATACGACGGAAAAGAAGAAAAAGAAGAAGACTAAGTCTGGTGAGTTGGCTGGCAGGAAGGGAGACCAAAAGGATCCATCCGGGAGAAGAGAAGACTTGATAAGGTTGTGATATTTCTCGTTCATGTGGCCGATCAATTGAGATAAGGCTAAAGAAGTCAACTGAACAAAGATGAACTGGTACGAATGTTCAAAAAAGATTATTCTCGACCTCACCTTCCTCACCTTATGTTTGTGATCCATTGCTTGGGCAATCATGTGTATGAGTTGCATATGATTATAGATACAAATATTATGACTTTATGTTTTTCAGGTGTTGCTCAGGGATGATCTCTTAAGGGATTGAGAGTGCTTGATTAGGTGTGATCGAATTATCTGAAACACATATAGGATTGGATTATATTTATGTTCGCTGCGTTATTTATTAACTTAATGCAATATATCCACTATGTGTCACTGTGTGTGAGTTTCGTTGGGTCGCATACCCCACCGTACTGCATGTTGAGTTGAGGTTATTGTTCCTATGTGAACGAGTGAAAGATTATTGGCTTAGGTGCCAGGTCAGTGCCCACACAGAGTCCCAGGAGACGAGACTTTTCGTAAGTCTGGAACTCTTGGTATTCCTTGGCCTTATCCACTATTAAATTCATGTTCTATATGAAGATCGGGGGTGTCTTCTGAGAGGAACAGAACAAGGATACAGAGCCTTCTTCTTTCTCTTCCTCACCGATATTGCGGCTTAGGCGTGTGGACGCACTGGGACTCTAGTAGCCCTCGACGACGACGATCCGCTGCTTCCGCTGCCACCAAAATAAGGTATGTTCCTTGAACCATAAACAAGGAACATACCTTGTTTCGGACAGTGGAAGCAGTGGATCATCGGTCGTCGGGGGCTACCAGAGTTTCCAGTGCGTCCACACCCCTAAGCCGCAGTACCGGTGAGGAAGAGGAAGAAGAAGGCTCCGTATCCTTATTCTATTCTCTCAAAAGACATCCAGGTCTTCATATAGAACAGGAATTTAATAGCGGATAATGCCTAGGAATACCAAGAGTCTTCTAACTTACGAAAAGTCTTATCTCTTGGGACACTGTGTGGGCACCCAGGCCAAGGAACATACCTTGTTTCGGCAGCAGCGGAAGCAGTGGATCGTCGATCGTCGGGGCTACCAGAGTCCCCAGTGTGCCACACCCCTAAGTCGTACCGGTGAGAAGAGAAAGAAGAAGGCTCCATATCCTTGTTCTGTTCTGTTCAGAAGACACCCCCGGTCTTCATATAGAACATGAATTTAATAGCGGATAAGGTCAAGAAATACCAAGAGTCCCAGACTTACGAAGAGTCTCGTCTCCTGGGAATCTGTGTGGGCTGACCTGGCACCCAGGCCAATACTTTTGAATTCTTTCCTTTCATTACTTAAAATTCCGGGTTTTATTTGTTGTTGATCTACTTTTTCTTTCTTGTTCCACAGGAGAGGAGGTCTAATTTGGATCAAATTCATGCTGAAACTCAGAGACTGTTGCGCGGTTTATGCAATCCTCTTACTCTTTTTCCCCATTTTGTTTGATTTGATCATCACCCTATGGTCTACATGTGTTTCTCTTATTTTGTTCGGTTTGATCATCACACAAAAGTCTACATGCGTGACTTTAAACCAGTAAGACAAAGATGGAAAAGCTAAAATTTCCTTTCTATCTATTGCATTCCGAGGCAGAATCTAGAGATGCTTCATTTAAACCTGTGCCTGTTGTTCAAAAGCCAATCTCATCTGTTTTGGAGAAGATCAGGCTAAGGAAGTTGGAAGTATCAAAAAAGCGAGTCATCAAATCAACCTTTGCCATTAATTTTAGATATTGAATTTTGCAAGCTCTATGTGAGCTACTTGAAAAAATAAATTATTGGAATTTACCACTGACTGCAGATCTCACATTCTCCATCATTCTGATTCTATTGCTGATACTGATTTTTCAATGCGTGAGATGTCTCAACTCTCTAATCTATCTGGGTCTCAGAGTGGGAAGGAAAACCATGAGGAGCCAAAATCATATGTATCTTTCTCCCCAAAAAGTTCCATGCCTCTGCATTTGTTTTTCTAACATTTCTTCGTGTAAGAACAGAAGAAAAGCTTTTTATATAAACTACTTTCTGTGGAACTATCAATATTTATAGAAGTGCTTGTATGGTTGCAGGATGATGTTGTCGAAGCTGCAGATGGTGGCAGCAATGCGACTATTCTGAGTCGCTGTGAGGATGTTACCAATAGTAAGGTTAGCAATTGTATTCATGGATTTTTCTCTCTTTTTTTTTTCAGTATGTAAATATTGTGGGAAAAATGAGGGAAGCTTTGCGCCAGACTTCAATATCATCTAAGCATTTGTCAACCTACTGTCAAATTGTTTTTCTCTTGAAAACACAAAATTGTGTGTTCAAATCAAATGGCAGTACATCATATGTGTGCTAGAAATTGCTTTTTTGTTGTAGGCTATTGCAAATCAATTACATAACTTGAACAATTTTCATTTTTCCCTACGATTTTAAGAAAAATATTAAAATCGTAGGAAAAAATGTGGATAAAAAATATTTTTTTCAATTTTTTCCTACGATTTTAAGGTTTTTCGTAGGAAAAAGAATTATTAAAATTATTATTAGTCAACTTTCTCCTACGATTTAAAAAAATCATAGGGAAATATGTTTTTTAATTTTTTTTGATTTTTTCTTACATTTTTGGGGTTTTTCGTAGGGAAAGAAATTAAAAAAATTTTATTTTTTACAATTTTAACAATTTTAAGAAAATTTTTTCGTAGGGAAAGAAATCATTCAAAATAATTATTAGCCAACTTTTTTCTATGATTTTAAGAATTTTTGTAGGGAAAGATGTGGATAAAAAAATATATTTTTTAATTTTTTTCCTATGATTTTTTATATTCGTAGGCAAAAGTTTTTAAATTTAAATTTAAATTTTAAATTCTGATCACTCTTTTCCTATGAAATATGAACTTTTTCCTATAAAAAAATTGTAGGAAAAAAGGTCTGCTCCTACGATTTTGAAAGTTGTAGGCAAAGGCTTTTTTGACGCACTTATGTCTACGACTTTTTTCAGCTTTTGCCTACGACAAAAATCATAGGAAAAGGCTTTCCCTATAATTTTTCTATCTTCCCTACGAAAAAAATCATAGGCAAAAGTCATTTTTCATGTAGTGAGTCTCTACCAGGGGATTATATAGGCTTACATGTCTGACTTTTTGACTTTTTTCTTTCGAAAATAACATTTTCATATTCTAGACCCTAGTATATTTTGTAGTGGTAGTCTTGTTATATTTTGTTCTTTTACATGTGATACTATTGGTTTAATTCATTTCCTTAGCATGTTTTGGCAAATGTTTTCATGATTGCCGTGTAATATTCAATTTAAATACATAAATGCTAAAAAATTAATTGGGAGATAGTACTAGAACCTCAAAACAACAATAAAAAATAAAAATAGAAAATCTACATGTTATATTGTACTTGTTTAAATAATATATAAATCACAATAATAAAGGGTTCCAAATCCAAGAGAGAGAAGAGAGCATTACCTTTCAAGCACCAAAGCAATTGGTGTCATGAAGAGAGTAGCAATCAGCTGCCTATAGAACACATAAATGAATGTGCTCATACCTTGTTGAAGGCAGCCTTGGCGGGAATTTGTACAACTGCGTACACTAAGTTTACAAGAGAGGCATCCACAAAAACTTTTGCATCCTTCATAATGAGAGTTAGGTTAGAGCTTCTCTGGAGTCTGGATGGGTTGGATGGATATATAGAGGGATGGATGGGAGGACAAACAAAAATATCCCCTAAACAGAGATGGGTACACCTAAAAGAAGCGGGGGTGGCGGTTGATGGTGAGGAGGCCTGCCTTCTATTTTTCATCCATGAGTTCTTTGCATGTAGACATTCTTGCTAGTATAACTTATTATACATTTATTTTTCAAAAATCACTACACTCATACATTTCTCAAATTATTCTATTTCTGCATTTGCCTTTTTTTAGCTACGGTTTTAATCACTTTTTTTAGCTGCTTTTTTGAATAGCAATCAATTTAAATATAATCATTACCCTTTTACATTAATATCCTTACAAATATTATAAACAATTTGGACCAAAAAGAACTATGCTTTTATGTCAAATATTTCTTAAATGGGCTAGTTAGAAGTTTTACAAGAAGCACGATTGTAAATAAAATCACAATTTAGTAAATGGCCTTGTTGGTCTGACCTTCAAGGAAATTTATTAATGCTATATGCTGTAGATTTTTGAAGCCAAGATCCCCAATAACTGGAGTAAATGTTGTAATTAATACAAAATTAAAAGAAAAGAAAATAATAAAATTATGATACTATCGAAACATCTGCCATTATAATGCAAATTAGTCTAGACCACCAACTTTGACTCTGGTGTTGAGCCTCGATAGGTAATGCTTTATATGCTTTTTAATATACTCCCTCTCTATATAAATATATGCGTACTAGAAAGGCATAGAAGCCAGCAGTCGCCTGCCATCGCCTCTGCATTGATGGCTTTTCTTGCATCACGACCAAGCAAGTTTTCCCTATGTGCAAGAAGGATGTCGAGCACTAGCATGTTGTTGCAGGGAATTCAAACATTTCTTAGTTGGGTATACAAATTAAGGTCTTCTAATCGGACAGGAACTCTCACTTTCTAATAACTGAGATGGTTAAGGTGAAACAAAAATCGCTTCTTACGTTAGTTTATCACAAGAATCATTGTGCTAGCAATTATTCAGATGCGGGTTGCATCTTGGCAATGATGCGCCATAACCAGCTGCTAGTGGGCAACACTTCAGAGCACTCTCACTGAATAATATTTTGCTGTCCAAGGTTAAAGCGTCATCAAACGTACTTGGCTTTGTCGACCACTAGGAATGTTAGTATGGACTTTTTATAAAGAACCTAGGGTCCAAAACGAAGAAAAGGTATGGTTTAGAATCCAAAGGACATTGAGATGTAAAATAAACTCCAAAATTTGAATTGTTCGTTAACTTAGCAGAAAGGAGGAATCTCCTGGCTCAGACCTACTCTGGGGCTTTGAGCTATGGGACATGGATTTGTAACTTTTCCCTTCTGTCTTTTCTGAGGAGAAGAAGACAGACAAAATCCGACCTACTTATGTTGTAGCCCATCTATGCTGGCTTTACACAACCAGTGATATCTGCATGAGGGAAAGATGAGCAACACTACTGTTGCATGCATCATCTAACTAAAAATCATCTACGCTCTTCTATTTTTTCCTACTCTAAGTTCTGTGCTCCACTCGAATATCATCTAAGAAAATAGTAGATATAAAGTGCTTAACATTTTTAATAATTAAAAGAAAAAAGGATAAAATAACAAGAGATCATATAAGGAAAGGAAAAAGAGCATTGCTAACTATGGAATAAACTTGCTAGTAACACTGTTCGCTAAAAAATGGTTGCAAAGATCTAGATCCTCTTTCTTCTCTTTTCCTCACATTTGTTGCTGTGCTTGGTGCTATTAATGACCCAAAATCCATTCCACCCTAACTTTCTTCTCATCCATTTTTTGGGCCATCAAATTGGTATATCTTATATTAAAGCAAGGTTTAACAAATCTTTGTCCACTTATAGTAAAAAGAATTAAGGATGCATTTCGAAAGAGGATTTTCATAAGGAATTTCATTTTAAGTAAGAATTTTAGATTCTCAAAACTAAAATTCTTTGTTTGGTTATTCTCAACAGAAAATTTCTAAAATTTCATAGAATCTACAAATTCATCATTTACGAATTACACCTCTGAAGGTATTATTTACAAATTCTTCATAAAAATCTACTTTTGAAAATATTTAATTTTATTTACACACTAAACTATTTACATAATTTTTATAAAAAAATATTTTAACTAAATATTTATTTTTTTACATATAAATATTTATTTAAATATTTTTATATTTTAATTTATTTTACATGTTTTCTATATTTACTAAATATTTATTAAATAAATCATTAATAATATATGCTACAAAAATAAATATTATTAAATTAAAATATTTAGGTAATTAAATTAGTATGTATTTATAATTTCTAAATTTAAATATCATCTATAACTTATAATAAAAAATATTAATTTATAATTTTTTTATTATTAATTTAAATATTTTTATAAAATAAATTTAATTTTAATTAATAAAGTAATTATAATGAAAATATAAATTTAAATAGAAACATTTCTAATATTTTAAAATTTTATTTCTTAATTAAAGAAATTTTAAAATAAAATAATAAATAAAATTTAATAAATATTATTAAATATATATATATAAATATTAATATTTTAAAATATTATTAATATGTACAATAATATTAATAATAAATATTTTAATATTAAAAAGAAATATAATATTGAAATAATAAATATTGATTTGTATTATCAAAATAAATATTAAATATTTATTACGTAAATATTTAATATTTACATACAAAATTATAATTCTTAAACAAATTTTCATTTCTAAGAGTAACTATTCAACAAAAAAATTTATGAAATTCTAAAATTCTTCATTTTCAAATTCAATAATTTTTAAAATGCCTCGTCAAATGCAAACTAGGAGTTTCTTCCATATATATCTTTACTAAATATCTATCTTCAAAAAGTTATCATTTGTGCTCTTACGCACATATATCCATCAAATTATTTCACATTTGCAATGATGCTTTTTACATTATATTTCTATGTCAATGAATAATTATTTTAAATGCAAATGACTTGATCATCCTTTTGAATTAATATCCTTGAATATTTGACATAAAAGCATAGTTCTTTTTGGTCCAAATTGTTTATAATATTTGTAAGGATATTAATGTAAAAGGATAATGATTATATTTAAATTGATTGCTAATTAAAAAAGTAGCTAAAAAAAGTGATTAAAACCGCAGCTAAAAAAAGGCGAATGCAGAAATAGAATAATTTGAGAAGGGTATGAGTGTAGTGATTTTGAAAAATAAATGTGTAATAAGTTATACTAGCAAGAATGTCTACATGCAAAGTACTCATGAATAAAAATAGAAGGCAGGCCTCCTCACCATCGATCGCTGCGCCCGCTTCTTTTAGGTGTACCCATCTCTGTTTAGGGGATATTTCTTTTTGTCCTCCCATCAATCCCTTTATATATCCATCCAACCAGTCCAAACTCTAGAGAAGCTCTAACCTAACTCTCATCATGAAGAATGCGAAACAGTAACACCAGCTGTGTAAACAGACTTATTAATTATATATTCAAATCAATGTAAACGTATAGTTGTTGGACATTTCAGTATAGGTCAGTTTGTTATAGTTGTGTGGTTTTTCGCTTTCAAATATATAAAAATGAATTTTGGGTATTCCCATAAGAAATGCTATGCAGTAATTTGTTCCTCATCGATTGCTAACTAGCCCATGTAAGCCCCAGGCTGGCTCCAAGTCCAAGATTTTTCACCACCCAGTCCAATATTGTACCCTGACAGTTGAATACCACCACAATATCTTTTGTCCTTTTATTTGGAAAGGAATTTTTGCATGCTCATAATATATCGCCTAAAATTCAATAAATAACTACATATGAATCTGATTTCATTTGGATTTAATCCACACATGAGGTTAAGATGTTGGATACACTTCCAACTAAAATTTGAACTTTAGTTGCATCGAAGTCTAAAGGTCGGTCTGATTTTTGTAACCGGATATCCGAACCCAGTGTGTCCTATAGATTTCGTGATGAGGCCTGCACCTTGTTTGCTTGCTAGTATACTACTTTCCAAATTTAATTTACTTTGCTAAAATTATTGTTTTTTCAGCTGATATTGCTGGAATTGGTTTTCATGGATAGCTGGTGCCTTGTGTTTTTTTTTTCTCTTTTTTTAGGTAATTGTCCTGCTTAACAAACTCGAAGATGTTGACACTTTAGCGAACTAGGGCTGCCTGATTTTGTAGAATGGTCTTCAAGTTGTAATGTTGACATTGCCATTTTCCAAGAAAAATTTTTTTTTAAAAAAAATCATTCTTTTTTGTTTTGCATTTGTTTTTTCTTAATTTCCATGTCTGTCCGCTTCGCCTAAGCACAAGTCTTTCATTACAAGGATGGATAAAAGGTTATTCTTTGAGACTGGATAGCAGGTCAGAAATGTCAAGAGTTTGATAGATAGAACTCATATTGTTTTTGGAACAGTTTTTCTGCTTCATATAGACAATTTTTTATTGCTTTTCTCTGGACAGCTGGATAGCTGCTGCTTTCATAACAATATTGCTCTTGGCTAGTGGAAGCAACATGTTCTTTGTTGTTGATTGACCCTTTTATTGTTTCTGAAAAATGATGTAGTTGTGGAACCAATACTTTATATGCTAACACTTTCAGACAACTTAAAAACAGAAACAGGAAGCAAAAATATGTCTCCTAGGAAGTTGTTCAAGTAACAGCTAACAAGATGCTGGATCAACTTATTTGCATGCTTCATTCTCTTAAATAAGCTAGTTGGAAGTTTTACAAGAAGCACGACCAAAAATAAAATCACATTTAGTAAATGGCCTTGTTGGTTTGACCTTCAAGGAAATTTATTAATGCTATCTGCTGTAGATTTTTGAAGCAAGGATCCCTAATAACTGGAGAAATTGTTGCAATTATTATAATAAAGAAAAGAAAAAATAATAAAATTATGATACCATCGAAAACATCTGCCATTATAATGCAAATTAGTCTAGACCACCACCTTTGACTATGGTGTTCTGTGGTTGTTCCTCCCCCGCCGCGTTGCACCCCTCCATGCCGGTAAGCCCCCCCCCCCCCCCCCCCCTCAACGAGAGAGAATGAGAGAGAGGGAGACAGAGGAAAAGGGGAGGAGCGCGGATGAGCCATGGCCGGGCCATGCCGCGGCTGTGTGGCCTTGCACACCTCCCCGGATGGCCACTCCGGCGAAGGGACTGGTCGGGGAAGTAAAGAGAGGGCCGTCGATCGGCCCTCCTTCGTACGGGAACTAGCTCTCGTGTGTTGGTTCGGGCCCGACAGTGTGCCTGCCAGTTGCTGGGCCCGAGCCCTGAGCACCAGCCCCCACTGGTGCCGGAAAGGCATCGGGTAGGGTCGGCCGACCTCCCTTGGCCGGTTGTGCCACCGTCACAGTGACGGTGGTGGGAGAAGAACATAGGAGAAATAGGGGAAGGGGGAAAGAAGAAGAAAGAAAGAAAGAAAAAAAATAAAGGGAGAAAAGAGGGAAGAGGCCGCTACCGGCACTGGGCCGTCGCCGGGGGCCAAGCGAGCCTCGGGAGTGGCCGATGGCCTAAGCCCCGGGAGGGGCCGGCAGTGGCCCTAGACCGTCGGCCACTCACCGTGAACCAGGGGAGAGAGAGAGGAAAAGGAAGGGCTGGGCCTGGGTTCGGCCCAGCCCAGTAAGCCCTTTTGGGCCCCAAATCGGGTCGGGCCCAATAAAAGGAAGATAGGGTTTGGATCAGTGTTGATCCTAGTTTCTTAAAAAGTTTTATTTTTCTATTTGGGCTTATATATTCGGAGATATTCAAGCCTCAAGTTGGTCCCAGGATTAGTCTGGGTAGAGTTTAGAAGTTATTTTGATATACTGATTTTGGATGTTAAAAATTTGATAAATGATGTTGTATGTATCCAAGTGCCTAAATAGCTGAATTACATTTTTGGATTAGTGCTAGGAGGTAATTAAGCCATTTATCATGAATTCTATTAATTATTAAAATATAAAATTATGGATTCAAATGTTATATTGTTTTACAAAGTGCATTATTTGATAAATAAAAAATTGGATTTGGTACTACATACATGCAAATGTTTATTTTACATGATTATTTGAAATTACTAATCTTAGTATATTATGTGAAAAATGAAAAAATAAAATTAGTAACCTTATGCGCAAGTGATCATTGGCCATGATCATCTTTATAATTGTTATATTTTCATAAATGATTTGGTACATATACGTACAACTGATCGATTAACATGGTATTTGAAATTGCAAAAGGTTTTATATGTGTACACGTGTATTTGATATGTTCAAACCACTGTAAATATGAAAAGTATTTAGATTGAATTTTTGTAATAATATATGTTAACTTGTAAATATGATATGAAAATGATATTTTATGAATATGCTATTATGTATCACCACGGTCCACTATAACATGACATGATATTCTACATGACTCCAAGATCCACCCTCTACAGGGGTGATATGTGGGGGACATATCCGAGGGATATTCTGTTGACTTCAGAACTCACCTTCAGAAGGGTTGTATGTGGAGGATACACCCGAGGGGTGTCTGTTACATGACTCTGGAACCTATCCCCTATAGGGGCTATATATGTGAGGGACATACTAGGGCACAACTTGGGCCGGGTTCAACCCAAACCCGGCCCATCGAACCCGATTTGCAGCAATACTTAAACTCTAGTTTGCCTAACCCAAACTCGAAGGATCCAGGTTGAACCCAGACCGATTTGCAACTTGGGCCGGGTTCAGATTACAATCAACCCGAACCCGAGAAAACCCGAAACCCGCAAAGCCGCAAGCGGCAGGCCCACTGGCCCATAGCATGCTCGCCTTATTTCCTTTGCTCGCTCGCTCGCGGCTTCGCCTTCTTTCCTTCGCTCGCCTGCTCGCCCTCAACCCTAACCCTAGTTCCCAGCCTCCTATTGAGTCTTACTGGAACCGTTGCCGAGAAGAGACGACAACGACGTTCGGATGGATCTAGATCTATTTTCGGTAAGGGTGGGAAGCCATGGCTGGCTTTCAACGGTGGTCGGGCACTCGGGCTCCGTTGAAGACAAGAGGATTGCAGGTCTTCTAGTCAGATCTGGGCTTGTCGTCGTCAGGGGAGAGAGGGGTGATAAGGGTTTCTTGTAAACAGGGGTGATAAGATTCCTTTATAAAAAGAAGTTTCCTTTCTTTGTTCTTTTTATTCATTGCGTGATAAGGGTTTTTCATCCTTGATGCCGAAGATGCCTTATTTTGTTCTTTGCTGATGTGTTGAGAGTTATTTTCATCCATGATACTAAATTCTTTGTTTTTGTGAATTGTGCGGTAAGATTTTTTTCCTCTGGTGCCAAAGTCATGTTCTTTGCTAATTCTTTGATGATTTTATTTGATTATAGCAAGGATGGATGGGGTAGAGGGAGAGGTGGCCGTGGACGAGGAGCAGGAAGAGAGGTGGGTTTGGATCTCGTGGCGGTGCTGGGGTTGAATCTGATGGGAAGTTTGGGAATGATAACTCTGGGGGTTTTGAAGGTGATTTCGATGGATGTGGTGGGGGACGGAGGGGTTGTAGAGGAGGAAGGGGGCGTGGCAGGGGCAGGGGATTCCATGAAGACCAGGATTTGGTAATGAGAATAGTGGAGAGAATGAGAATCAAGGCCAGAGTGGAGATGGTTCGGAGGAGAGGAATGAGGTCTAGAACAAAAGTTATGGTTCCAGATATGAGAATGGGAAGTTTGATGAAGAGGTGAGAAATTCAAATTGGGAGGAGAGGGCATACAGTGGCGATGGCCGTGGGTTTAGAGGTGGTGAGCGTCAGGAAGGTAGGGGTTATGGTGGTCGTGGGTTTAGGGGTGGTGAGGGCCGCAGATATGGTGGACGTGATGGAACTCGGAGTGGACATGAAAATAAAGAAGCTTCCGCAGATGGAACGGAGCAAGCTGCAACCAATGCCCCTAGCGGTGATGGTGCATCTGAATGGTATGCATCTATCTTAAAGATTTTTTGCTTGCATCAGTCTTTATTGCACACCTTAGTCAAAATAGATAAAAATTACATTCTTTTTAAAATTGAATACTTAGTTTAATCTTTGGATATTCTTCAGATCATTGGCAGAGTACTTGTTTTCTCCTTTTTCAATTTTATTGTTTTCTTTTGAGCAAAGTGTACGCTTTGATCTAGTATGTCTAGCTAACCTTTAAATGCAGTGAGTAGTTAATTATTGGACAATCTAGCATCGCATGATTTAGCCTTATTTGTTAGGTTTAAAGATATGTAAAGCTGACAATGGTGTTATGGAAGTGATGATTCTTGGTATGAACATTCCACCAGAACCTTCATTACCTTTTAAAATGAGCAATATATCTTTAACCATTGCATTTTATCATGTAATGTTGGTGGGCCAAACTAGTTTCTTTATTTTTTTTAATTATCTTCTTTGGGACATTTGTAATGTCTAATATGAAGTTTGCCATAATTTTATGAAAGCATCTGGGAAAGAGGTGATGAGCAGAAAACTAAAACATCTAGGAAAGGGGTGATGAGTAAAAAATCAGAGAGGTTTGGATGGTGAATGCAGTCTCGCTACTTGGAAAAGATCTCTTATACTAGGTTTATGTAGTCTTCTAGCTGGCTCTTTATATCGTCTTAATATTTTTTGCTTTCAAAGGATAAAGGTGACTTCATCAATGCATATGGTGGCTATTGAAATGTTATGCAACATCTGGATTACTTTAGATATGTTTTGGTTTAAGAATGTACTTTTATTTTTCTTTTTGTTTAGTCTTATATAAAAGATGCATATTTTTAGATGTGCAATTTGAAATGTGAAGCTTGTTTGTTTCAAACTTTAGCTTGTTTATACAATATGAAGCTTATTTGTTTCAAACTTTAGCTTATTTGTGCAATGTTAAGCTTGTTTGTTTCAGATTGTCATTTTTTTTTCATCAACTCGAATTCCAATCCGAAACTCAACTCGAACCCAATTTTTAAAATAGGGTTAAGATTGAGGTTTTACAAATAGGGTTAGGGTTAGGGTTGATATTTTACAAATAGAGTTAGGGTTAGGGTTGAGGGAAACCTGAGTTTCATGAGCCCGAGTTGCATCCCTAGGACATACCCAAGGGATGTTCTGTTGACGCTAGGACCCTTCCTCCACAACGGATGTATAGAAAGGATACATCTTTGTGTTTTGTTTACATGGACGTAGTTTTTGACTGTGGGACATTGATATAAAATAGAATTTCGCATGTTATTTATAGTGGTACAGTGGTTTGATTTGAAATTGTATTTGAAAATTTTACATGTCAATAGCTTTCAAAATTATTTTGAGCATATGATATGCATGTTTTGATAACACGGTAAAAATGTATTTGATATTTGGAAGCTTGACATGTATTTTTACATATGAAAATTTGATTTGCTAAAAGTTTAAAATAATCATATCATATTACAGTAGGCTTACTTACTAAGTGGGAGCTCATTTAAAATCTCATAATATTTTTTAGAGCCACAACACTGAAGTGGAAGGATATGGGGTAGTTGTAGCTTCTATCAGAGTAACTTATCCAACATTTTGTTGTAGCCCCATTGATCTATGTATTTTGGGTATGTAGCCCAAAACTTATGATTATGACTTGTATTAAGAAATGTTATTGACTTTTGAATGACATCGAGTCCCTTCTTGTATAAATTGGATTGCTATTGGACGCCTTTACATGCCAGGCATGCGGTGGGTTGCCACACCACATCAAGTATGAGGCGTGATACAGCTAGTCCCAAAACATGAAATATATCAACTAGTTCGTAGTTGCAAAACATTCCAGGACCATTTCTACTTTAGCCTCGTGACCCCTTTTTTTTCCCTCCTTATGGTGTGTTTTCTGATACGCATTTTCTACTTTAGCCTTGTGACCCTTTTTTTTTTCTTCCTTATGGTGTGTTGTTTTCTTATACTCTATGCCTCCAGAGAAGCTCTAACCCCCTTCCAAAGAGGCTCTAGCCTAACTCTCATCATGAAGGATGCAAAAGTTTTTGTGGCCGCCTCTCTCGTAAACCTATCGTTTGCAGTCGTGCAGATTCTTGCCAAGGTTGCCTTCAACAAGGGTATGAGCACATTCATTTATGTGTTCTATGGGCAGTTGATTGCTACTCTCTTCATGACACCAATTGCTTTGGTGCTTGAATGGTAATGCTCTCTTCTCTCTCTTGGATTTGGACCCCTTTATTATTGTGATTTGTATATTATTTAAACAAGTACAATATAACATGTAGATTTTCTATTTTTATTTTTTATTGTTGTTTTGAGGTTCTAGTACTATCTCCCAATTAATTTTTCAGTATTCATGTATTTAAATTGAATATTACACGACAATCATGAAAACATTTGCCAAAACATGGTAAGGAAATGAATTAAACCAATAGTATCACATGTAAAAGAACAAAATATAACAAGACTACCACTACAAAATATACTAGGGTCTAGAATATGAAAATGTTATTTTCGAAAGAAAAAAGTCAAAAGTCAGACGTGTAAGCCTATATAATCCCCTGGTAGAGACACCATCTTAGATGTTTCTTTGGTTTTCATGCTTTTGTTCTTTCATTTATTGATTTGGTTTTGATTGCCTTTGCTTTTGAAATGGGTTTAATAGACATGAAAGGGCATGTCGCATGACAGTCCTACTGGACAAACACTACAAGAGAAATAAAATATTACGATGCCCAAATGCATCGCATTTGCGTCGCTAAACATGCTATTACGCGACGCAATGACGGCGTCGCTCAGATGTCTGTCGCAATATCCATTTATCGCAATTGCGTCGCAATATTGCGACTCTCTGCGATGCAACATTGCGTCGCAATATTGCGACGCATCCATATGCGTCGCTAAATTAAAAATTAAATTATAATATTTAAAATTATTATTAAATATTGCGATGCACTCAATTGCGTCGCAATATTGCGATGCATTTAGTTGCATCACAATATTTAATAATAATTTTTTTGATATAATAGCGATGCCATTTGCGTCGCTAAAGAGTCGCAAATAAAAAATTTGAGAAAATATTGCGACGCAAGGTCATTGCGTCGCAATATTTATTAAAAATATTTTAGGTATAATAGCGACTCAATTTGAGTCGCTAATGCGTCGCTATTAAATTTTTTTTATATTATTACGATGCCAGGTCATTGCATCGTAATATTTAATAATAATATTTTAAAAATATTAGCGATGCAATTACAGTCAATAATGCATCGCTAAATAAATATTTTTTTTAAAAAATAAAAATTTAAAATTAAAATGGTTAATACAATTTCGTTACATTTAAATATTGATCGAAACATTCTTCACTCATATTGATCCAAACAATAATCATTCAATTTCCAAAAATAATTCATATATTAAAATTTTTAAAGTTTTCATGTACAACATAAAAAAGAAAAGAAAAATACATCAAGAATCTGGGCGATCACGTGGAGGCTGTGGAGGCTGAAGACTCTGCGACAAGCGGCTAACCATATCCCGCAAATAATGCATCTCATCTCGCATGTCTGCAATCTCCTGATCTCGGCCTCGCATACGATCCTCGAAATCCTGCTCGACCTCCTGGCGAACCTCCTGCAATAGATCTGCGAAGGTCGTATAAACGCCCGGGAGGAAGATCACCAGAAAGTCGCGAGCTGGAGGCCTGATGGGAAAATATGTAGAAGCTCTGGTGCCCAGACCATAGACCCTGCGGTCTCATGGCTGGGCACCAATAGCCTCCAAAAACACACGTCGACTCTCCTCTGCTGAGAGTTCGATGGGCGTCTCCCCATCAGTAGAGTCGACCTGCGATGCTTGGGAGCGAAGCTCCTCGACTCGTGTCTTTAAATTATGAAATCAATAATAAATGAGTTAATAAATTTCTCGAAATAAAATTTTAGAAATTAAACAGATACTACATAAATCTAATTTCTTACCGCAACCTCCCATGATCGCGTGTCGACCTAGGAACCGTCCCTCCTGGTGTGTGTCGCCCTGAATAGACGAAACTCACCTGGATCTCCTCCCTCCTGCTCAGACTATAACATTAAAAAAATGATATTAATACAAATAATTGTAAATAACTAAAATAGTAATTAAAATATTTATGTTTTCTTACCATACACCGTTTGTGCTCCTGAATCGAAATGGAGCCCGAAGTATGGCGAGAGAGACCCGTGCCAGGACCGCCCTTCTCAGATCGGCGGTTCGTGCTGGCTGATGCGGACCTCCTGCGCCAGCCATCGGACTGCCAGGCCTACTGCCACTCGTGCCAAATACCCTCTGGCACGTGCGCAGGATGCTAACCCGATGACCTCCAACGATGAAGCAAGTCGAGTATCGGCGTCCCGTCAGAGCATCCCATGCTGCCCTAATGGCATCATGGCTGGCAGGATCCCACGTATACTTTTTCTGCATTAAAATAAACAGTTAGTTTCTGAATTTATTAAGATTAAGAAATTTTATATCAGTGATAAATTGTATTTAATAAGTTTACCTGAAACTCAGAAAAATAAAACTCCCTCGTGGCTGGAGATACGTGGCACCAATCGTAGCCAATGGGATCTGCACGCCTCTGAAATACGGCGCTGATGTGGCTGGATACATGATGCTGCTCAATAAATCTATTAAAAAATGCATATTTATAAGTAATTGACTTAAAAACATAAATATATATTTTTAATTAGTATATACTTACAGCCCCTAAGCATCGAGTCGAAGTACGGTGTGGCGATGGTGGAAGAACTCTTGGAGGTATGTGCCGATCGGCTGGATGGTAATACTGCTGGAGAGATCAAAGGCTGTGCAACTGCTGGAGATCCGAACTCTCCATCTCCGACGCTCATATGATCTGATGCAGCAGGGCTACGTCCCTTCTCACTCCGTCTGTCGTCGATAGATCTACCTCTGCCCGTCATACTGAAAATACTAAAGATTCATACAATTAAATTATGATTAATGATTGACTATGTAAAAATTTAACACTTATAAAAAAAGTTAAATTTTAAAAAACCTCTATGTTTAATCGGTGTCATTTGTTTCGTGAAATGTTGGTTCAACATCCGATGCCGTATCGGACTGCGATTCAGTTTCATTATCATCGGAAGGAAACTGAACATTTGCATCCGCAATTTCTTGGACATCACCATTTGGATCTCTAAGTGATATTTCAGGAGCCCTTGTGTTGTCCTCAATTGCATGCATTTCCATCTCATCCTCTTGAAATGCAGGGTACTCGGCTGATTGACTTGATGAACTATTTTTTTTTTTTTGACAGTGGCCTGGCCACCGTGGCCAGGCCACTGCCGGCCACGGCAGCGGCCGTGGCCGCCTTGTCCGGCCGCGGCCACTTTCGTGGCCGGAGAAGAAAAAAAGGGGGGGGGGGGGGGTTCCCCCCCCCTGTTACGAAATGTTTTTTTTTTTTTGTGACGGTGGCCTGAACACCGTGGCCAGGCCACTGCCGGCCACGGCAGCGGCCGTGGCCGCCTTGTCCGGCCGCGGCTACGGCCGTGGCCGGAGAAGAAAAAAAGGGGGGGGGGGGGGGGGGGGGGGTTCCCCCCCCTGTTATGAAATGTTTTTTTTTTTTTTTGACAGTGGCCTGGCCACCGTGGCCAGGCCACTACCGGCCATGGCAGCGGCCGTGGCCGCCTTGTCCGGCCGCGGCCATGGCCGTGGCCGGAGAAGAAAAAAAGGGGGGGGGGGCTTCCCCCCCTGTTACCAATTGTTTTTTTTTTTGTGATAGTGGCCTGCCACCGTGGCTAGGCCACTGCCGGCCACGGCAGCGGCCGTGGCCGGAGAAGATGGCCACGGCAGCGGCCGTGGCCGCCTTGTCCGGCCACGGCCATTGCCGTGGCCGGAGAAGAAAAAAAGGGGGGGGGGGGCGGGGGGGTTCCCCCCCACCTGTTACCAAATGTTTTTTTTTTGTGACAGTGGCCTGGCCACCGTGGCCAGGCCACTGCCGGCCACGGTGGCCGTGGCCGCCTTGTCCGGCCGTGGCCACTACCGTGGCCGGAGAAGAAAAAAAGGGGGTGGGGGGGGGTTCCCCCCTGTTACCAAATGTTTTTTTTTTTATTTTACAGTGGCCTGGCCACGGCAACGGCCGTGGCTAGGCCACTGCCGGCCACGGCAGCGGCCGTGGCTAGGCCACTGCCGGCAACGGTCTTTGCTGTGGCCGGATGGAAATATTAAAAAAAAAAAATTTAGAGAGTGTGGGGGCTTACCTTGGTCGAGAGAAGACGGCGGAGTCGGAGGAGAACGCCGGGGACCGGAGCACCAGAGGGGGGAGCCGGAGCAGCGAGGTGGGAGCCAGAATTTTTTTGGGGAGGGCGGCGGCTAGGTCAAGACGGGGAAGAAGAAGAAGAGAAGGCCAGCTTATATATAAGTAATTAGTGACGCAATAAATTGCGTCGCTAAATGGTCGCAATATTTTTTTTTAAATTTATTATGTATTAGCGATGCATTAATGCGTCGCTAATCCATCGTTAATTTGGTTTTATTATAATTTTATGAAAAAATAGCGACTCAAATAATTGCGTCGCTAACTTGGCGCCAATGTCCGGCGAGAAAATTATTTTATTTTCTAGGAATTGCATCGCTAAGGCGTCGCAATATTTTTTAAATATTTTTAATTGATTAAAATAATAACTTATTACAATAATTACGTGCAAACATTGCATCGCAATAATTTTTAAATATTTATAATGATAATATTTATAATTAATGTTAATAATTACGATGCAAAATTGCGTCGCAATAATTTTTATTATTTTTAATTAGATATATTTATTTAAATAACATTGCAATGCAAATTATGCATCGCAATATTATATTTCTTTTATTTATTAATACTAAAAAATTTATATTTACTAAAAATAATTGCGACGCATACATTGCGTCGCAATATTTGTTTATTTTTTTCCTAAAATGCATCGCTACGGCGTCGCAAATTTTTTTAAATATTTATTAATGATAATATTTATAATTTACGATAATAATTGTGATGCCTTATTGCGTCGCAATAATTTTTTAATATTTTTAATTAGATATATTATTTAAAAAATATTGCGATGCAAATTATGCGTCACAATATTATATTTCTTTTATTTATTAATACTGAAAAAATTTATATTTACTAAAAATAATTGCGATGCATACATTGTGTCGCAATATTTTTTTTTTCCTAAAATGCATCGCTACGACATCGCAAAATTTTTTAAATATTTATTAATGATAATATTTATAATTTACGATAATTGCGACGCCTTATTGCATCGTAATAATTTTTAATATTTTTAATTAGATATATTTATTTAAAAACATTGCGATGCAAATTATGCGTCGCAATATTATATTAAAAAATTCTAACGGTTGCGATCGATCCATGCCAGGATCGATCTCGGTCGGCGATGATCCGACGGTTGCGATCGATCCAAGCCATGATCGATCCCGTTCGGCGATGATCCGACGGTTGCAATCGATCCAAGCCATGATCGATCCCAGTCGGCGATGATCCAACGGTTGCAATCGATCGAAGCCATGATCGATCCCGGTCAGCGACGACCTATCTCGGACCATGGCGATCGATCGGATCGGCGACGATCCGACGGTTGCGATCGATCCAAGCAATGATCGATCCCGATCGGCATCGACCTATCTCGGACCATCGCGATCGATCGGATCGGCGATGATCCGATGGTTGCGATCGATCCCGATCGGCGATGATCCGACGGTTGCGATCGATCCAAGCCATGATCGATCCCGTTCGGCGACGATCCGATGGTTGCGATCGATCCAAGCCATGATCGATCCCGGTCGGTGATGATCCGACGGTTGCGATCGATCCAAGCCATGATCGATCCCAGTCGGCAATAATCTGACGGTTGCGATCGATCGAAGCCATGATCGATCCCGTTCGGCGACGATCCGACGGTTGCGATCGATCCAAGCCATGATTAATCCCGGTCAGCGACGATCCGACGGTTGCGATCGATCCAAGCCATGATCGATCCCGGTCGGCAATGATCCGATGGTTGCGATCGATCCAAGCCATGATCGATCCCGTTCGGCGATGATCCGACGGTTGCGATCGATCCCGGTCGGCCATGACCGATCCCGGACCGTTGCGATCGGTCCAAGATCGCTGGCGATCTGACGGTTGCAATCGATCCAAGCCCTGATCCCGATCGGCCATGACCCATCCTGGACCGTTGCGATCGGTCCAAGATCGCTGGCGATCCGATGGTTGCGATCGATCCAAGCACTGATCCCGATCGTCCACGACCGATCTAGGACCGTGGCGATCGGACCGATCGGCGTCGATCCGATGGTTGCCATCGCTCCAAACCCTGATCCTGATCTGCCACGATCGATCTCGGACCACGGCGATCGATTCGATCGGTGACGATCTGACGATTGCGATCGATCCAAGCCCTGATCCCGATCGGCCACGACGATCCCGAACTGTTGCGATCGGTCCGAGATCGCTGACGAACTGACGGTTGCGATTGAACCAAGCCCTGATCCCGATCGGCCACGACTAATCTCGGACCGTGGCGATCGGTCCGATCAGCGATGATCCGACGGTTGCGATCGATCCAAGCCCTGATCCCGATCATCCATGACCGATCTTGGACCGTGGCGATCGCACCGATCGGCATCGATCCGACGGTTGCCATCGATCGAAGCCCTGATCGATCTCGGTCGGTGATCAATGATCTCGGATCGTCGTGATCGATCCGATAGGCGACAATCCGACGGTTGCGATCGATCCAAGCCATGATCCCGATCGGCCATGACCATCTCGAACCGTGGCGATCGGTCCGATCGGCGACGATCCGACGGTTGCGATCGATCCAAGCCCTCATCCCAATCGGCCATGACCGATCCCAGACCGATGCGATCGGTCCGAGATCGCTGACGATCCGACGGTTGCGATCGATCCAAGCCCTGATCCCGATCGGCCACGACCGATCTCGAACCGTGCGATCGGTCCGATCGGCGATGATCCGAGGGTTGCGATCGATCCAAGCCCTTATTCCGATCGATCACGATCGATTTTGGACCGATCGCTATTTAACATAATTAATTTTTTTAAATACATTGCGATGCGAAGGGTTGCATCGTAATTTTTTAATATGATAATTATATTATAAAAATTAATTTTATTTAATAATTACGATGCAACAAGTGAGTCGCTAAATTAAAACATAATTTTTTAATTAATTTTTTGGTTTATTGCGTCGCTAATGCGTCGCTATTTAACATAATTAATTTTTTAAAAACATTGCAACGCACTGTGTTACGTCGCAATTATTTTTTCTCATATTTATACTTTATAAAATTTAATTTTATTTAAAATAATTGCGATGCAGTTATTGCGTCGCTAAATTAAAAAATAATTTTTCTAATTTTTGTTTATTGCATCGCTAATGCGTCGTTATTTATATATTTAATTTTTTTAAAACATTACGACGCACTGAGTTGCGTCGCAATATTTTTTCCTAATAATTATACTTTATAAAATTTAATTTCATTTAAATTATTTGCGACGCAATTGATGCGTCGCTAAATTAAAAATAATTTTTTTAATTTTGGTTTATTGCGTCGCTAATGCGTCGCTATTTAATATATTTAATTTTTTTAAAAACATTGCGACGCACTGATTTGCATCACAATATTTTTTCTAATATTTATATTTTATAAAATTTAATTTCATTTAAATTATTTGCGACGCAATTGGTGCATCGCTAAATTAAAAATAATTTTTCTAATTTTTTGGTTTATTGCGTCGCTAATGCGTCGCTATTTAACATATTTAATTCTTTTAAAAATATTGCGACGCACTGTGTTGCGTCGTAATATTTTTTTTTGATATTTATATTTTATAAAAAATTAATTTAAAAATATTGCGATGCATTATTTGCGTCGCTAAAAAAAAATTAATTTTTTTAATTTTCTGGTTAATTGAGTCGCTAATGCGTCGCTAAGGCGTTGTAATATTTTATTGTCACATAGGCATCGCAAAGTGGTCGCAATTTAGCATGCATAATTGCGTCGCTAAATTTGCGTCGCCATTTTCAGTATTTTCTTGTAGTGAAAGCTAGTCTTGTGCTGACCAAACTAAGTCGAATCCATGTACGACAAGCTTTCATCAGCTTGACCTCAGATCAAAATATTTTAGGCCCATGAATAGGTTTAAATGGGTTAACTAAAATTCAAAATAAATCAGTTCACGGTCTCTATGACATTTTGCTATGTGGTAAGCATCATAATGAGACCAGAAATTCTGTTTTATGCATGCATGACTTATCTGATTGTCAAAAGAAAAGCCTTCATAATGAGTAAATGAGAAAGACAATTTATAGAATGAGTGACATATGTTAAATTTTGTTGATAAACAAACAATAGTTTTTTTTTAAAGTAAGTAGGATGAAAGAAGATGGTATAATTAAAGAGTATATTTTAAGATATTAGATGAAACCTATTCTTTTTTATATTAAAAAATTATCTATATATAGTAAAAAGAATTATTATCTTAAACCAAATACTGAATTATCCCAACTAGTATTGTAAACTAAATGACACATTATCTAAATGAGACAACTAGACAGCTTGAATCATAATAAAATATAAGCTTAATGTTAGACCAGTTGAATGAGAGCAAAATAATAGGGATGGATGACAAAGACTTGGAGGGTTAGTGCCTGATCATATTTTTCCAAATCTTTAATCTCTCGCATGTAATTTAATGTGGTTCATATCACAACACCAACTCAAAGTTTCAATTCTAAAAATCTACTACTACAATAACAATAATAAAGCCTTAATTCTAAATTATTTGGATTCGGTTACATAAATCCTTTTCCTTTATTCAACTTAGTTTTAACTTATATTTTTGTAAAATGCTAAGATTCAAAGTCTTCTTTTTATCTCTTCCACTTATTTAATTTTTGGTCTACCTTTAAGAGCATAGAAAGGAAGTAGGGGTCAACTAGATGTCAAAGCCAACAACTAAGCCAATCAGATAATAATAAAAAAAGATACATTATTGAAGGTTATGCTAGCTATCATAGATTGGATCTCGATCCTCTCAAAAGGATTTTTTTTTCTTAAGAAGGGGACAGAGGGAGGGGGTGAATTTTGTTTTGGATCTTCACATATTTGTCATTCAAAAAATGATATCGCATGCATACATTTTTTTTGTATATTTTACACAACCATATATATATATATATATATATATATATATATATATATATATATATATATATATATATATATGATATTCTTATTAATTAATAATATAATATTACTCTACACATATAATATCAAATAGTATGCTATAATATATACTATTATATTATAATATGAAAATAACATATGACAATACAGCTGCTTTTATTATATATAACTTTTATAATTATATATTAGAATATATGTTATTGTATCATAAAGAATATAAAATATTCTATATAAAATAAAAAATTTTAATAAATTTTAATATGTTAATATTACATTAATGTTGGTACTTACGAAAGCATATGGAATATAATATTGTTCGCATATGATAAACTCTCATTGACATGTTATGCTATGCAGGAAGAAAGCTCCTCCACTATCATTCATAGTCTGCTTCAAGATTTTCATGCTTGCTTTAATGGGGTAAGTTTTAAAAATCAAATTTAGATCATTATATGTTGTTCTAAGTTTACCTTTCATATTTTATTTTGGATATAACATATCTATACTCTTATTTATCTAATACACAAGATTTCTAATGCATCTTAACCCTTTTTTCCCCTCCTTTTGGTGTGTTCAGTTATGTTGTATCCTTAAACGTATATTCAATTGGTCTTCATTACACAACACCCATAGCAATAGCTGCAATGAAAAATTTTATTCCTGTGATTACTTTTATTTTTTGCTGTTCTATTTAGGTATGACCTATCACATTATTGAAAAGTTCTGCATTTTTTCATGAATATTGTTACCGGTAATCTTAAAAACAAGCATTAGATTTTTTTATGACAGAACAAGACTATTAAGATAAAAAGTTTTCGAGGCATCGCTAAAGTTTTTGGACTAGCACTCTGCCTAACTGGCATCCTGATATTAGCCTTTTACAAGGGGCCCCAATTGAAATCCTTCAACCATCACCACCTTCTTGGACATGAAATTAGCCAAGCTAATGGAGCTAGCTACCATTATCTCAAGAGATGGGCCCTGGGGACACTCTTCATGACCATTTCTACTTCAACCTTGTCTCTATGAATTGTCATACAGGTATGCTTCTTAGATAGGCATAATTTGCAAATAGGACTGCACGAAGTCCTTAAATGATCTAACATTACTATCTTTTGTTCTCAATAGAGAATGTTTTAACTTTCACTAGGGATATGTGTTGAGGGAGTACCCTGCCAAGCTTATATTCACCACTATTCAGTGCTCATGGAGTACCATTCAGCCATTCTTCGTGGCTCTAGCATTTGTGAGGGAGTTTTTTCAATGGACGTTGGGCTTCGACATGGGTCTTCTCTCAGTGACACTCGGTGTAAGTAATTTTTTTTCTTTGTTTTTTTTAAAATTATTTTTTTCTTTGCATTCTTTACTCCATCAGACCCCATCTTTTCTTAAGAAATGATAGCGTAGAAAAGCTAGACCTTCCTCACAGAGATGGCCTAAAACTTTATAATAATAAAATTAGTTAAAAAGGTTAAATTTCGTGAAAAGGAGATTTTTTTCAATGAGAATTAAACTATGCAAACTAGCACTAGCCTAGCTATCGCAACCCTGCATTAAAAATAATGCATGCCTTTGCTATCTTTTATGATATGTTAACATTTGATTGCATGTCCATGTTTAGACTTAAGAAAGAAGACTCCAAATTTTTTTCCAACATCACTTGTTTTATTATGTATCATATCAAAATTGTTGCTCATGTTTTAATTGAAAAAAAAAAATCTGAACCACAATGCATTGATATATTCCTTATCTTATTTGCTGTTACAATTTGATCATCTAATAAGTGATGTATGACAGGGGATCATGGCCACTGGAGTCTCATATTACTTGTCATCATGGATTATTGAGAAGAAGGGCCCAGTTTTTCTAGCAATGGCTATACTGTTAACTCTAGTTTTTCAAATAATATGCTCCTCTTTTCTTCTTGGAGAAATGATTAATTTGGGAAGGTGTCCTTCAATGCTTGATCAAACTTGTTTTCCATATTATAATGTTATGCTTGAAATGTGACTTTTTTAAATTGTTGTTGCAGTATTCTAGCTGGAGTTTTCATGATTGAAGGCCTTTCTTTGGGGAAAGAGCAAAGAACAAAATGATAGCCAAACAAGGAAGGATGAAATTGGCAACCTTTTGTTTGCGAATGGTTGCTTACTGTTCTCTAAACACCATGTATCTAATTGTGTTTATTTCAAGGAGGTTATCTGAGATTATTGTGCCCACTCTAGACAAACGGTAAATATTGTGCAGTCCAAAAATCAATAATCATTTAGCCGCATAAGTTAACTAGTGGCTAAGGGGTTTGTAGAGTTAATGATTTGGGGATGTAATTGGAAATTCCCTCAAGTGTGCCAGCTTAAAAACTCAGACATCAAATGATGAAGGAAAGAATCAATGCCAAACTTAGTTAGAAATAGAAAGCTCTTTCCTTTATAAGTGGATGCACTCTAGTCAAATCTGTTATCTGCTTTATGCCCCTTCATATTATTTCTACTACAATCGTTCCATATAGTTTAATATCTTGGTTTGAGAAAACCATAAGAAATTCTTGTGAGGACATCCATTCTATATAGTTTCCTATCTTGGTTTGAGAAAACCATAAGAAATTTCTTGTGAGAACATAATCAGGGAAGCAAAGCAACTCACACCATATCTTGTTGGATTTTTAATCCAACATTGGGCTTGTGTGAAATAATTATGTGTTGCGGACTGTCAAATAAGGTTAAGCCCAATTAAAAGTGATCAGCTAAGGTTTTAGTGATTTGGGCTTTAATGTATCTGATTAGGTATGGCCCTTTAATGTGTAGAGACCTAAGGGGTTATTTCTATTTTTATGATGGGCTAAATAGAAATACCAAGAGATAATGATGAAATTATCTATATATAGCGGTTATGGTCCCTGGATCGCACGCACGACCTTCTTCTCTGAATCCCATCATCAGGAGTACGTGTTGATCTGGAAGGCCAACCGCAGGACTTTGGAGAGCAATCAAGCAATATGGATTTAGACTCTGGAGAGCAATCAAGTAATATGGATTCAGGTACGCTTTCGTTTATGTTTATTAATTCTTAATAATTAACATGAATGATTCTTGGATTTTATGGTGATGGTTTTCACCAAAGGTTCGGATTTAATTTTCAATAATTGGTATCAGAGCCATATTCATGTTGAATCATTAAGAATAATTTTAGTTTAGTTCTTTATGGATTAAGATCCATGTGTTGTTTTAATTTTTCCCAAACACGTCCGCTTTTCTTCACGGGCGTTGCGTGGAGTTCCAATTTTCACCAAAGTCTCTCACATGAACGTACAAAATAAAAAAAAGTAATAATAAAAAAATCCCATCTCCTTCCCAAAAGAGACTTCACGGTTTCCCCTCATGGATATGGCTTCATGTGAAATTCTATGAAGGCGTTGGGATATGGCGGTTGGAGTTCCACGTTTCATGGGGAAAATCAATTTCTCATGCAAGCTTGGGAATCTAGCCGTTGGTATTCCAAATTTTATGGGTATTCCAAATTTTGTGGGACTCTTCTGCTGGCCGTTTTTTTTTTTTTTTTTTTCTTGGAATTGAACGAGTTGCCTCCAAGCTTGAAGTGAAGGAAAGGGGTTTCAAGCCTGGAGAGGCTAGTCAACACATGGTCAACAAATTCAGAAGGATCACGTGAAGAAAACGTATCACGTGAAGAAAACGTATCACGTGAAGCCAACACCGGTGAGAGGCCTTCTTTTCTTCTCTTCACGGTAATTTTACGTGCGTGAGATTTGGAAATATTTGGAGAGAGAAGAATCAGATGGGAATCTGAATGAAAATCTAGAAAATCTTTTGGATATCTTAAAGCATAGGATAAAGGAAATCTAGAGAAAATCATGGGAATAACTTGGGAGTTGGAGTTGTGTGAAGGGTTAAGAATGCAATCAACCGCCTTATGGCCTCTCGCAACTTTTTCGGGCTTTTAGCGCCTAATGCGGGAAGGAACGGCTGGTAGCGATTTTTTTTGGGATACTGTGCCTCTCCACTATTCTGTGGGTCTCCACTCTCCGTGTGTCTCTAGACTCCAAAAGGAGTTAGGTGTCACACCAAAGGGAGCATTTAATGCATAAAATCTTATTTAATGCATGACATTTAATGTATGGAAGGGAATAACATTTATGAATGAATTTTGGACCGGTTCATGCCTTTGTCAATATTTTTGGGCTTTCATTAAAAATTATTATTTTTAATTTTGTAAGCATGAGCGACCTCCTTCTGTAAGGTTTAATTGGTTCTATAAAGTAAAGCTTTATAAAGATTGAGTTGGAACCACAAAATAACATATCGTTTTTTTAAAGAGGTTCAATCAAATTCAAATTAATGGTATCTTTATGCCTAATAAATTTGTCCATAGTTCGAAATTGAACTAATTGAAACAATATATCACCAAATGACCTCTCTTGTGTAGATGGTTCATGAAGATGTTGGATGTTGTGTATGTGTATGTTTCATGCGGGTATTAATCGGCCCATAGGAAGGTTAATGCTTGGCCGAACTACACATGTGTGATGGTAAACACATAATGATTATAAGGATTTACATGTGAGTAATAAGTCGATCCAAAGATAGATTTATTATTTGACATGCATTATTATTAGTGTTTGTTCATTATAGTGGATTGCTATCCGCTAAGCAGATCAACAAAGGCCTACGCAAAGGAGATCAAACCTATGTTGCAGCACTGATCCAAGTTCAGCCCGAGACGGAGGAGGCAGAGATGGTGCCCGCGCAGGTGGGGGAGGTTTTGAAGGAGTTTGCCGACTTGATGCGGGAGAACTACCGAAGGAGCTTCCACCAAGGCGCGCGCACGACCATCGCATCGAGCTGGAACCAGGTGCACGTGCTCCAGCAAAGGCTCCCTATCGCATGGGTCCGACTGAACTGAGGGAGTTGCGCTCTCAGCTGGACGAGTTATTGGCCGTGGACTGATTCAACCATCTCGCGCGCCATACGGAGCACCTGTTCTTTTTCAGAGGAAGAAGGATGGTTCATTGAGGATGTGCGTGGACTACCGCGCGCTCAACAAGGTTACTGTGAAGAACCGATATCCGGTGCCTAATGCAGTAGACCTTTTTGATCGACTCGCGAAGGCGAAGTACTTCAGCAAGCTAGATCTTCGCTCCGACTACTGGCAGGTATGAATTGCGCCAGGTGATGAGTCAAAAACGACGTGTGTGACTAGGTACGGCTCATTCGAGTTCCTAGTCATGCCCTTTGGCCTAACCAATGCGCCAGCCACCTTTTGCAACATGATGACGGATGTCTTATATGACTTCCTGGATGACTTTGTCGTCGTTTACCTAGACGACATAGTTATCTACAGTGGAGATCTGCAGCAGCATGTGGAGCATCTGAGGCGGGTGCTACGGAGACTTCGGGAGCACCATCTCTACATCAAAAGGGAGAAGTGCGAATTTGCACAAACCGAGATTTCTTTTCTCGGGCACATTGTTGGCCATGGCGCAATTCGGATGGACAGCGCCAAGGTTCGGGCCATCCTGGACTGGCCAGCACCGACTGCAGTTAGCGAGTTGCGATCATTCCTAGGGCTTGCTAACTATTACCGGAGGTTTATCAAGGGGTACTCGGCTTTAGCAAGCCCCTTGACCGATTTGCTCAAGAAAGAGCGAAGGTGGGGTTGGTCCTCGGACTGCGAGGAGGCCTTCGGTAAGCTGAAGACGCGCTTTCTACAGAACCAGTCTTGCAGCTACCCAGATTTGAGGATCCATTTGAAGTGCACACGGATGCATCCGACCGTGCGCTTGGCGGAGTGTTGATCCAGGCAGGCCACCCTGTGGCATATGAAAGCTGAAAATTCAAAGATGCAGAGACGAGGTACTCAGCACATGAAAAGGAGATGACGGCGGTCATTCACTGCTTGGAGGTATGGCACCATTATTTGTTGGGGACAAAGTTCAAAATCATCACCGACAACGTTGCCAATACCTATTTCAAGACTCAGCGCATGTTGACACCAAAGCAAGCTCGATGGCAGGAATATTTGGCGGAGTTCAACTTCGATTGGGAGCATCGGCCCGGATGTCAAAATCAAGTGGCCGACGCCCTCAGTCGCCAAGTCGTGCAGGAGTACGTGGCTGCTGTTGCCACTATCTAGGTGGGCATCAGCGATCGTGTTCGAGAGGCAGCCCAGACGGACACGGAGTATGCGAGGCTGATGCGCGACACATCGAGTGGCAAGGTGAGACGCTTCTGGATCCAGGATGGTCTGTTTCGCGCAAAGGGAGGCAGGCTGGTCATGCCAAGGAATGAAGCTCTGCGGCGCGACCTTTTGAAAGAGTCCCATGACTCAAAGTGGGCAGGACATCCGGGCATGGAACGGATGTACGCTCTTCTATCTCGTGACTTCTACTGGCCAAAGATGTGGAGAGACGTGGAAGCTTATGTGCGCAGCTGTTTGACGTGCCAGATGGACAAAGTGGAGCGTAAGCGGCCGGCGGGACTACTGCAGCCTTTGCCAGTCTCGGCTCGACCGTGGGCGTCTGTCTCAATGGACTTCATCATGGGGTTCCCTGAGGTGGATGGCAAGTGAGCTGTCTTTGTGGTGGTCGACAGGTTCTCAAAGTATGCTATCTTTATGGCAGTACCCGAGACATGCACAGCTGAGATGTGTGCGGGGCTATTTTTTGCCAATGTCGTCAAATACTTCGGCTTACCAGGTGATATCATCAGCGACCGTGATGTCCGTTTCACGGGTAAATTCTGGACCACTCTTTTTCAAATTGTGGGCACAGATTTGAAGTTCTCCACAGCGTATCACCCCCAGACGGACGGCCAAACTGAAAGGGTGAACGCCTTGCTTGAGGAATACTTGTGGCACTTTGTGACCGCGAGTCAATGCAATTGGTTGGAGTTGTTGGATGCGGCATAGTTTTCTTATAATCTTCACCGTTCTTTAGCAACAGATGAAAGTCCAGCTGAATTGTGTCTAGGCTATCAACCTAGGACACCCTTAGAGGTGGCGCGTTCTTATGACGGACCGTGCCCCGCGGCACATCTCTTTGCGCAGGACAGGACCGAGCGCATCGCTAAGGCGCGCGACAGTCTCGTGCGAGCGGCTATGCAGATGAAGATGCGCGCGGACGCACATCGGCGACAAGTAGAGTTCCAAGTTGGGGATTTAGTGATGCTGAAGATCATGCCATATCTTATGAGAAAGTCTACGAAACGCAAGTTTCACAAGGCTCTTCTACTAAGGTACGATGGCCCATTCAAGGTTATCAGGCGTGTGGGAGAGGTGGCCTACAAGCTAGCATTGCCGGCGAGATTGAAGATCCACCCAGTCTTCCATGTCAGCTTTCTAAAACCCTACCATGGAGACTTGACGCCAGATGAGATAGAGGTGCCTGGCAGGCTGTGCCCTGCCATCCGACCAAGGTTTGCAAGGAGAATCAAGAGGATCCTAGCGGATAGGAAGGTGGGCACAAGTCAGGGACCCCAGTACACAGAGTATTTGGTCCAGTGGCATGGAGAGGAGACAACCGATGCCACCTGGAGGCGGTTAGACGAACTTTGGCAATTCGAAGAAGACATTCAGGCCTACTTGCGGAGAGCGCGACGGGGACGTCGGCGCCTTCAGGTGGGGGAGGATTGTCACCGCCCCAGTAATGCGCACGGCCAGGAGGGCCGTGGCGCAACCCACGTGCGCGCAGGCATGGGCAAGGCAAGCTTCCGAGGGCTTGCTGGGTTGGAAGCTGACGGTGCGATGGGATGCGCACAGCCAACCATGGAGCGCGTGAGGTTGACGAGCTCCATTTCAGCGAGGCGTAGCGGCAAGCAAGGATGGCGAGCTGCGCGCCATGGCCAGATGCATGTCCATTCCCAACGCGATGGCACGTGGACTTAGCATCAAGCACGCCGGATTTCAGCACGGCGAGTAATGGCCAAGACCAGAGGATGTCCTACGCTAAGCGGATCTTCCGCTTTGGCGTCATGGCAATTGGCGCATTGCGCATGGGATGGCAGGAGGCTAACCCAACGCGCGATCCCTGGAGCGATTGATGGACGACCCGGCGTGCAACCATGGCGAGCGTCAAATCCGGGCGCAGATCATGCGCCCAGATTTGAGGAGGGTGAGCTGGGCGAGCATCAAATCCGGGCATAGATCATGCGCCCAGATTTGAGGAGGGCGAGCTGGGCGAGCGTCAAATCCGGGGATATTAATGTTGCACTATGTATCTTGTGATGGGATTTATCATTAATTTGAATTTATTGATATTTGGTGTTAATTATTTATATGAGCATGTTATTTATGTATTGCTTTTATTTTACAGCTAATGTTGCTAATATTTCTGCTAATCTCAATTCAGTGCCGGTCCTTTATGGTAATAACTTCAAGGGCAAAGATAAAGGCAAGAAAATAAAAAATAAGCATGCTGAGGGTCAAGCAAAGAAGAAACAAAATGACAGTTGTTTCTTCTGCAATAAACCTAGACATATTAAGAAGGAATGTTCCAAGTATCATGCATGTCATGAAAAGAAAGATACATTTCTTAATATGGTCTGTTCTAAAGTGAATATAACTTTAGTACCTAGAAACACTTGGTGGTTAGATTCTGGTGCTACTACTAACATCAATGTTTCAATGGAGGGTTGCCTAAGCTATCAAAGGCCAACTGATGCTGAAAGACACATTTATACGAGAGACGATAAGTCGGTAGATGTAGAGGTAATTGGCCATTTTAGATTGTTATTAAGTTCTGGTTATTATTTGGATTTGAAAGACACTTTTGTAGTACCATCATTTAGATGGAATTTGGTTTCTATTTCAGCTTTGGACAAATTAGGATATTTTGTTCATTTGGAAATAGTCAGTTTAGTCTTTCGTTACTGGTTCTCTTATGGTGTATGACAATCTATATTTGCTTGACACTGTTGCTTCTTGAAACCCTGAATATGGAATCAAGAAGTATTAAGCGTAAAATTTGCAATAAAAATTTAGGAATATTATGGCATAAGCGATTAGGTCACATCTCTAGAAATAGAGTTGAATGACTTGTGTCATATGGAATTTTGGATTCTCTTGATTTTACAAACTTTAATGTCTGTGTTGATTGCATTAAGGGCAAACAGACCAAAACAAAGAAATTGGGTGCATATAGAACTATGGAAGTCTTAGAGTTGATACATACGGACATTTGTGGACCATTTCCTACACCTTCTTGGAATGGTCAATAGTATTTTGTATCATTCATAGATGATTATTCAAGATATGCATACCTATTTCTTATTCATGAAAAGTCCCAAGTTTTGGATGTGTTCAAATCATTTAAAGCTGAAGTTGAGCTTCAACTCAACAAAAGAATTAAAGGAGTCAGATCTGACCGTGGTGGTGAATATTAAGGTAGATATGACGGATCAGGTGAACAACGTGCAGGACTATTCGCCAGATACCTAGATGAATGTGAAATTGTTCCATAATACACCATGCCAGGGTCACCTAGCATGAATGGTGTAGTTGAAAGACAAAACATGACTCTTAAGGATATGGTAAGGAGTATGATTTATCATTCTACCTTATCAGAGTCACTCTGGGGAGAGGCACTAAAGACAACAGCCTACATTCTAAATAGAGTACCAACTAAAGCAGCTATCAAAATACCTTATGAGCTTTGGATAGGACGGAAGCCTATTCTAAAGCATTTTCATGTTTGAGGATGTCCAGCTGAGGCAAGGCCTTATAGGCCACATGAAAAAAAATTGGACTCCAGGACAGTGAGTAGCTATTTTGTTGGGTATTCTGAGCGATCCAGGGGTTACAAGTTTTATGATCCCAAATCAAGGATAATTTTTGAGATGGGAACTGCAATGTTCTTTGAGGATATTGAGTTTGGGTGGAGAAATAAAGTTAGAGACTTTGTTTTTGAGGAGGAATTGGAACCTATACTCTTATTGAAGAGCAGCTAGTTTCTATTCTTATAATTGCTTTTGATAATGATCAAGTTGCAATTCTAGAACAATAAGAAATTGTTGTTCAACCCTCAAAGGTACAAACTCAACAACCTCAAGAATAAGTGCCTTTGCGGCGATCCACTAGAGAAAGGAAGAAGGCTATTCCAGATGATTATATAGTGTTTCTTTAGGAACATGAGAAAAATAATGGCATGATGGAAGATGATCCTCTCAACTTTCTTCAAGCCATACAAGGTTCCAATTTAGAAAAGTGGATTGAAGCAATGAAAGAAGAGTATAAGTCTTTGCAAGATAATAAAGTTTGGAAACTTGTCTCATTACCAGAAGGAGTAAAACCAATTGGTTGCAAATGAATTTTTAAGACCAAACGGGATTCAAAGGGTAATGTGGAAAGGTATAAAGCTCGTCTTGTGGCTAAAGGCTATACTCAAAAGGAAGGAATTGACTTTAAAGAGACATTCTCTCCAATTTCATCGAAGGACTCTTTTAGGACAATCATGGCTCTTGTTGTACAGTATGATATGGAACTCCATCAAATGGATGTCAAGATGGTGTTTCTCAATGGAGACATTGATGAGACAATTTATATGGTGCAACCAGAAAACTTTGTATCAGGAGACCCAAAGAAAATGGTTTGCAAATTGACAAAATCCATTTATGGGTTAAAGCAAACTTCTCATCAATGGTACCATAAATTTCATCAAGTAATTCTCTCATTTAATTTTGAAGTGAATGCAGTTGATGATTGTGCGTATCATAAGTTCAGTGGGAGTAAATATATTTTTCTGGTTTTGTATGTGGATGGCATTTTACTTGCCACAAATGATATAGGCATGTTGCACGAAACCAAGAGATTTCTATCAAGCAATTTTCAAATGAAAGATCTTGGTGATGCCTCCTTTGTATTGGAAATCCAGATACATCGAGATCGTTCTCAGTGTATCCTTGGATTATCACAAAGGAGCTATATCGATACAGTACTTAAGAGATTTGGCATGCAAAATTGCAAACCAGGTGATACCCCTGTCGCTAAAGGAGATAAATTCAGTATTAATCAGTGCCCAAAAGAAAACCTTAAAGTTGAAGAGATGCAAAAGATTCCTTATGCTTCAGTTGTAGGGAGTCTAATGTATGCTCAAGTTTGTACGTGTCTGGATATTGCGTACATTGTTGGAGTGTTAGGAAGATATTTAAGCAACCCAGGTATGGATCACTGGAAAGCAGCCAAAAGGGTTATGAGATATCTAAAAAGAACAAAAGATTACATGCTTACATAAAGGAGATCAGATCATTTTGAGATCATTGGGTATTCTGACTCCGATTTTGCTGGATGCCAAGATAGTAAAAGATCCACTTCGAGCTATGTATATCTGTTAGGTGGAGGGGCTATTTCTTAGAGAAGTGCAAAATAGACACTCATAACTTCTTTTATCATAGCAGCAGAATTTATAGCATGTTATGAAGCATCCAATCATGGGATATGGCTAAAAATTTTTGTCACTAGGTTGCGCATATTGGAAGGAATTGAAAGACCGCTAAAGTTATTTTGTGACAACAAGTCAGCCGTATTGTATTCCAACAATAATAGGAGCTCGATCAAGTCAAAGCATATTGACATCAAGTTCCTGATTGTAAAGGAAAGAGTACAGAGTGGTCAGATTTCTATAGAGCATATAGGGACAAACTCCATGGGTGTAGATCCCCTTACAAAGGGTGTGCCGCCGAAGGTCTTTCATGAGCATACTACTCACATGGGCATTATAGAGCATGACAATGCTTAGATTCAGTGGGAGTTTGTGTTGCTTCTATTTTATGCTTTATATTTGTTGGTACACACTTATGTGTTTGGATATTTTTTGATCAGAAATAAAGTATTTCATTCAGTTCGGTATACTCTGTATAATTATGCTAAAGTTTTGATCTCACTCAAGTTTAAGAAGGACCAATTAGAAATAGGCATGTTAAGATCACATTACATGCAATTTTCATGCTACACATCCACATCATGATCTATGTCATTCAGTTGTATCAACATACGTGACCATTGATGGGTCGAGTTCTGATAGATATAACAAAGGCCGCTTTGATCCTATGTTGGTATGGTTGATGGACTGGATTTGTTATAGATACATTTCAGTAATGACAGTAAAATTGAGCTCATTTGGCTATTTTTGCAACATAATTATAAGGTTACACATATAGCCCAGTGGGAGATTGTTGGATTTTTAATCCAACATTGGGCTTATATGTGAAATAATTATGTGTTGCGGACTATCAAATAAGGTTAAGCCCAATTAAAAGTGATCAGCTAAGGTTTCAGTGATTTGGGCTTTAATGTATCTGATTAGGTATGGCCCTTTAATGTGTAGAGACCTAAGGGATTATTTCTATTTTTATGATGGACTAAAATAGAAATACCAAAAGATAATGATGAAATTATCTATATATACGGTTATGGTCCCTGGATCGCACGCACGACCTTCTTCTCTAAATCCCATCATCAGAAACAATAGCCTAGAGAAAATTCTAAAGGGCTCTCTGGGAGTACGTGTTGATCTGGAAGGCCAACCGCGCAGGACTCTGAAGAGCAATCAAGCAATATGGATTTAGGTACGCTTTCGTTTATGTTTATTAATTCTTAATAATTAATATGAATGATTCTTAGGTTTTATGGTGATGGTCTTCATCAAAGGTTCGGATTTAATTCTAACATATCTTGCTATAATACTTGCAATGAAAAGTCTGGGAATTCCAAAGATCAAATAGTGGTGGATAGACAACACCATTGAGCACTAGAGTAGCGAGCAAATTTGTATTCAATCAATATAATCTTTTTTCTGGTCATGTTCTAACTTCAAAGTGTTATTTCCAAGGTAATCATTCAAGCCTCCCAGAAATTGTTCTCTTATTTGGAAAGCAGTGTGCAAATTCTCTCACAATATTGTTGGAAGTTTCATATATATGGTCTATAAGGGATGGGTGTAAAATAGACATTTCAACTGACCCATGGTTTCCTTTAAACTGATGTGCAGTAGAATATGATAAAATATGGTGCTTGAGCTTTCTACTAGGAATCAACTTTTATCCTTGGATGGGGGTTGGGATATGGGTATTTTAAATCGATGCTTTCCTCTTTCTTTATGTAATGCCATTGCCGGAACACCTATAATAGGGTTTGATTCTCTTGATTTGTTATGCTATGGTTCAGAATTTAATCATAAAATTATTGAGAAACAAATGTATGAGGACTTAATAGAAACAACTAATGACACACCCAACTTTATGTTTATTAAACTCTGGAAGTTACCTACTCATCAAAGGGTCATGTATTTTTTATGGAAGCTGCACAAATGGTAGTCTACCTACTCTTTATTTATTGGCTAGTAGGATTAATTTTATAAGCCCAATATGCAGGAGATATGGTCTCATAGATGAAAGCTTAAATCACCTCTTTTTTCCAAGTGAGAAATCTTGAAAGTTATGGGAAGTTTTTTTTTTTGTCAAATCAGATCTCTTTTCCAAGCCTATATGGTGCTTCTTAAGAACTTAGTGTCTTATCACCATGTTAGTTTGCAATCCTTCTTTGTTTATTTATTGTAGTTTATTTGGAAGGAAAAAAAATAAAGAAAATCTTCAAGATAAGACTTTCCATATGTCAATAGAGTATATCCTATCCATCGAAGGCTTTTCTTCTAGATATTCTAGCTATCGGGGCAACAATCACTACGTAGAGATTTGAGAATAACGACGCTACAAAAAGTAATTTACCGACGCTTTCTTAGCGTCGGAAAGCCATATTCTGACACGTCTTGAAGCGTTGAAATAGCAAATCAAAAATATGGCTCAGTCGGCACGCTTTTTTTTTAACCGCTTGTGGAAGCGTCGGGAAAAAACGAGAATTTTTAAAGCATCGGAAATTACTTTTTTTTTTTTTTCCGAGCTTTAAAAAGCGTCGGTATCAGAAAATCAGAAATATGGCTCAGCTCGGCTTAATGTCAGCTCAGCTCGGTTTAATGTCAGCGCGACTAATTTTTTTTCTTGACGCTTTAAAAAGCGTCGGCATCGGTACTATGGCTCAGTTTTAAGCCGCGTCAAGCGGTAGTTGTTATGCAATAAATATATGCAATAAATAGCTATCAATACCCATTATGAATCAGCTATCAATACCCATTATGAATTAGCTATCAATACACGTTATGAATTACAATCTCTTATAATAATCCTCTCTTATAATAATCCTTAATATGTCTATAAGCAAAACTGGAGCTCTGCCTCATAACACAATGGACTTTGAATACTATTTTAACCTAGAAACATGCATATGTTAAACAGAATGGAATGTAGAAGTTGTTTAATCTACAGTGAGATATCATCAAGTTATCTTCATAGATGTGATGGATTTGCTGCCAGTCAAAAACCCAACTGTTGTCAAATCCCCTTATCCTGGTATTCTATATTTCCATCCACAACCATTAGTAAAACCTGAGTCGATGTGTGCCTAACTTTACTGGCATACTGTCAAACTTAGAGGAATCGACTACATTCTCATCCTACGTAACTTTACTGGCATGATAAGCCATTGAGAGCCTCTTATGCCACTCTACAGTGCATAATTGAAAATCCCCCATGCTTCCCACTAGAATGTTGTCTTTCTTGCATCACGTTTCCTTTTTTTTTTCTTGCACCCAGTAAAAATGTCATGTACATCAGGACTCCGACCTCACTTATTTCGGACACAACACAGAAATTTCATCATCCAGATTTCTATAAATTAAGGTAACTAACATCCCATGATCATCCTGCAACAGTAATAGCATACATCTTTGATCGGCACAATATATAAGAAAACCACTAATAAGTCCTGTGTCATGCAATATGAAGTGACAAGGCATACAATTAGAGCATACAGCTAAGTAGGAATGTTTATATGTAGCAGTCTGCAAACAAAATTTAAAAATACATGAAATGAAAGATATAAAATAAAAAAAGCTGATGTCAATGATCTGCAGGAGGAAGGTTGTCACCCTGTCCGCGAGGATTTGACGCTCCAGGAGCCTATAAGAATAATTAAAAATATTTAATTTGCTCAGCTATCAATTACAATATATTAGATAAATAATTGATTTAATATAAAATATATAATTAATAATATATGTATTTACCTGATGTGGAATAAACATCTGTACGATAGATGTAAGCCGCTCAATGTGCTCTCTCATAGATTCCATCGCTGCACGATCGTCGGCACGGCTCCGTTGTATCTCCTCCATCGCTGCTCTATCGTCTGCACGACTCCGTTGCATCTCCTCCATCGCTACTCTATCTGCGATACGGCTCTGTCGCATCTCCTCTATCTCCTGCTGAAGTTTGTGAACACCATCTGCAGCATCTGAAGCATCACGTGCACGTCTACTCATCTCAGATATCTGAGTGGGGGTAACTCCAACTCCATAACCCCTCACTCGACCGTAGCGCTCTGGCCCCATCAGCTCCGTAAACACCTCGGCCTCAATGCGACTACTCTGCGTAGATGCTGTAGAGTCATCGACACGCTCAGCAATAAGAGCTGTAGCTCTTTCCTGTATTAATTTTAAAAAAATTAGTTAGATCTTACTGAATAACAAAATCAAATTAAAATCATTGCATGAAATAAATTGTAATAAATAATTACATAAAAGTCTCTCGACTCATCTCTGACAAAAGTGCCATCATCGTGAATATGAGTCATCCGGTAAAACTCCACCTTACGGGGTTCTCGCCCATGCTCATCCATCTACAAGAAAAATTATAAATATCACAATATGCTTTCATATACCTTTGGGGATGACGCAATTCAAATTAATTTCAGGTCATAAATAGAGCCCTACCTGGAAGTACTAAAACTCAATGTGTTATGGAAACTATGATAAGATAATCTGATGTTTCTACCGACAGCATATAGCTAGTGAATGATGTTAATATTGAATCAAATGTGTGATCCTGGATGTTACAATAGGAGCCTGGATGCTAGCCATGAATGTCAATCATGAGAACAATCATGGTCTTTTTATCAAAATTCTTCCATTTCTTTATCATCTGACGCTTTTTCCCCCACTAACCCCGGGAATATAGGAGGCCTATTAGTAGTCCTAATCACGGCCACAACCACCAAAAGAATTTACGGGCAAGCTAAGCCAGCTAGCACTTTCAAAGTTCTTTAGATTCTGGCAGCTAAAGGAGGAGGGATATAACTTTTCTTGAGGGACCAGCAAAGCCACTGGCCACGAAAAGTAGGCAAAGGACAAAGGAATAGAATACATTCCTCCTCTAAGAAAGCATGAAAAAATGCAAGGCATTGTGATGGAAGAAACGTCAAGTAAATGGGGAAAAGCATCACAATACCTGTCAAGAAAGCACTCTGAAGCAAGTTTAAAAGGAACAGAACAAAACCCATGCAACACCTACCTCTTTTGCTAGTTTAATTGGTTTCTCAAATATAAAACACCACTACATGGAGGAAACTTCTCAAACATTTCTTTAGCTGAAAGAGTCTAAATGGTGAGGTGATTAACTCCTAAACCTGTTAACATGTAAACAGTCCTCACTGCTAACAAAGAGAATAATCACAACTCATGCTTTATATATGCACATGGATGACTACATATTAAACTATGTACCTGAAATCCTTATGTATGTATAATACATGGATATTAACAGTGATAGAACAACACTAGTGATCATCAGGTGCTGTCTTTCAGGAGCTCCACGATGTTTGAGCGCTGTGTGTCGCTTAGTTGTTTGGGGAAGATGATGTGGAATTTTATTCCTGGAAGTACTAAAACTCAATCAGGAGAGAGTTGTGGACAACATTCAGTTCTATTCTAAAGCAAGTTGTCTATGTCCTATATAGAAGGAATACTCAATCCATATCATCGTTTGCCATTTCTACCCTCACTCATAGTGTTATGGAAACTATGATAGGATAATCTGATGTTTCTACCGACAGCATATAGTGAATGATGTTAATATTGAATCAAATGTGTGATCCTGGATTTTACAATAGGAGCCTGGATGCTAGCCATGAATGTCAATCATGATGTCATTTCGGATTATAATAAGTAAATGATTTGATATAAAAAATATAAATTTATATAATTAAGGAACAAACGAACTCTTGTCTGACTCGTGCATAACTCTTGGATCCCGATGTATGAGGAGCAGACAGGACTGCTCGTGCAGCTTTACCAATATTAGAATATGCCTGCAAAATTAAATAAATATACTTATTATATTCCAAAAGTAAAGAATATATGTATATAATGTACAATAAAAATCAAATATTTTAATAGTGTCTTGAAAGATTAAATTATAAGATACATGTCCCCTCTCTGAGAACCAGTAATGAACCAACTCCATCCATTGATGAGGGGGTACATCAGGAGGACAAGTACCAACTACCTGCTCCTCGGTCATATCCGGCAACTTGTGCTTCATTTTCAACTATGCCTTATATTCTTTTCATTTTCGATTGAGAGACTTCATTACAAAATCATGAGAGGATTGATGAGGACATCAGTTCAGACCAGAGTTTGGGTCAGTCGAACCAGTCCTTGGATGTTCCTGTACCAGCAACCCAGAGTCAGCAGGCCACGTCAGGGAAGACCACACCAGATAATCTACGAAGGTCCAAGAGGTTGCAGAACAAACGGGCTTGAAATTTTATGTGTCGGACTGGGCCCAAACTTGGCTGGTCACATGGAAACGGACTGCTGATTCAAAGTCATTGCCTTTGGCAATGAGCTGCTGTGGATTTTGGCCATCCGGGCTCGTCTGATAGGAGTTTTGGGCCTGTTTTCGTTTTTAATGGCATAGTTGTAATTTTTTAAACTTATGATGTTAGGGTTTTCTCTCTTATTTAGGTTGGTTTTGGGCGGCCGTCAGAGGCAGAGAAGAAAGACGCTGTTTTAGATTTCCTTTTTTTTCTCTTGAATGGAGATGAATGTTTTCTTTTTTCTGATTCAAAACAATTGAATTGAAAATTCAATTGCTCTTCCTTTAAATTTCGGATTGTGAGTGATCAAAATTCAAAATTTTCCCCTTTTCTTGTCAAGATTCGAACCAAACCTGGACGAATTCTTTTCTCGCAGATTAGATCGTTCTTGAGTTGCAGGCGTTTTGAATATCGCCCTGCATCAACTTGGTATCAGAGCCTTGATCCATTCCTTCCATTACCGCCTTGATCCATTCCTTCCATTACCTTGATCCATTCCTTCCAAACCCAAATATCAACCCTAACCGAAATTTGATCCAATGGAGCAGAAGAACAATGATCAATCCCTGAGAGACGCCGTGAGAGATGCTATGCAAGACGCCATGCGAGACCAGCACCAGGTGATGCAACAGATGATGCAAACCATGCAGGCGATGATGGCGCGGCTGGAGGTGCAGAATCGTGCCCAACCCCTTCGAGTGGAGGAGCGTGATGAAATTGATGGAGGTAGGGAGAGGGGTTTCGAAAATCTGGAGGCACCACCAATTCGAAGAGGGCAACAGAGGCCTGATGTTGGACTTCCAAGGTATGTCGATCAACCTCCCTATTTCGAAAATCAGAATCGGTGGGAAGCAGGCTTCAGGGTCGAAATTCCAGAGTTTAAAGGAGGAATTAACCCAGACGAGTATGTTGATTGGACCCTTCAGGTCGATGATGTTTTTCGTCTGAAGGAGGTGCCCTTAGACAAGCAGGTACCGCTTGTCACAATTCGATTCAGAGATAGGGCTGCTGCTTGGTGGCATGCGCAGCACTATCGTAGATATATGGATGGGAGACCTCCATTAGCGTCATGGGCAGCGCTAAAGCAGGAGATGAACAGGGAGTTTTTGCCTCCGAACCATGAGCAGATTTTGTATTCGAAGTTGCATGGTTTGACGCAAGGTAGTCGGAGCGTCGAGGAGTACACAACTGAATTTTATCGATTGGTTGCACGAAATCGGTTGATTGAGGCTGAACCGAGATTGATAGCCATGTATCTTCATGGCTTGCGGCTGCCAATCCAAGATGCACTGGCTGTGCATCGAATTGATAGCGTAGGAGATGCGCATATGAGGGCTCAGGCAGTGGAAAAGAGCTTGATGAGAAACAGGGGGTTTCAGAGCAGAGGGGGTTTTACTACGGGCCAGAGTTCAGGGCAGAATTCAGGGGGCAAATTTATGCCTCCAGTAGCGAGGCCGCAGGCATCAGTACCTCCAAGACCAACAGGGTCGAATGGAACCTCAGGTTCTCAGGCGAGAGTGGGCAGCAACAGGGCTAACATTCGGTGCCATCGGTGTCAGAATTTGGGGCACTATGCCAATGAATGCCCCAAGGCGCGAGCTCAGTTGTATATGGAGGATTATATGGAGGACGAAAATGGAGGAGAGTTCCCTGAGGATGAGGAATTTAATGATGAGCTGTGTGTTATTGATCCGGACCATATTCAAGGGGAGAGCTTGGTGATACGAAGAATGTGTCTGGCGCCGAGATCAGATGAGGATTGGCGTCGGCATGACATCTTCACAACGAAATGTTTTGTGGCTGGCAAAACATGTCGTGTTATCATAGACTCCGGCAGTTGGGAGAATGTGATAGCAGAGGAGGCTGTGAAGAAGCTGGGGTTGCAGACAGACCCTCACCCACATCCATATAAGCTCGGTTGGGTGAACCGAAATGCAGACATTCAGGTCAGCCGAAGGTGTAAGTTGTCACTGTGTTTTGGTCCTCATTTCGAGACAACTATTGAGGCGGATGTTGTTCCAATGGATGCTACTCACATCATACTGGGGCGTCCGTGGCAGTTTGATAACAGGGCAGTGTACAACGGGTACACCCACAGTTATATGCTGCGTCCAGATGGGAGGAAAGTTATTTTGAAGCCGCTTCAGGAAGTGAGTGGACAGAATACAGTAATTTGTTTACCAAGCACAGAATTCGATGCGAGTTTGGATGGAGAGGATGTTTGTTTTGCTTTGGTGAGCAAGTCAGGAGACTTCGGCGTGGAAGAGGAGCAAAGGCCAAATATGATTCCTGAGGAGTTGGTGTCTATCTTGGAGGAATTCCGAGATGTTGTATCAAAGGAGCTACCGGCTGGATTACCACCTCTCCGAGATATTCAGCACGGCATTGACCTTATTCCGGGCTCAGTGTTGCCGAATAAGGCTCATTATCGGATGACACCGCAGCAGCATGAGGAATTGAGGAGGCAGGTCCAAGAACTTTTGGACAAGGGGTTCGTACGGGAGAGCATTAGCCCGTGCGCGGTGCCAGCCCTTTTGGTACCGAAGAAGGATGGTACGTGGCGCATGTGTGTCGACAGCCGCGGTTAACAAAATTACTGTGAAGTACAGGTTCCCGATACCGAGGTTGGACGACATGCTTGATCAGTTGAGTGGTGCTAAGGTCTTCACGAAGATTGATTTGAAGAGTGGGTACCATCAGATAAGGATGAAGCCTGGAGACGAATGGAAGACAGCCTTCAAGACTAAGGAAGGGCTGTATGAATGGTTGGTAATGCCATTCGGGTTGTCAACGCGCCGAGCACGTTCATGCGCGTAATGAACCAGGTTTTACGTCCATTTCTTAGCTCATTTGTGGTTGTCTACTTTGATGATATTTTGATATACAGCAGGACAGCCGAAGAGCATGTGGGCCATGTGGCACAGGTTTTGTCAGTGTTACGTGAGAACCAGTTAGTTGCTAACCCAGAGAAGTGCATTTGGATGGTTGGGAGACTATTTTTCTGGGGTACGTTGTGACTGGAGAGGGGATTCTCCCAGATAGGAATAAGGTGCATGCAATTGTGGAATGGCCAGTACCTTCAACCTTGACAGAATTGAGATCCTTTTTGGGTCTTGCAGGGTTTTATCGCAGGTTTGTCAAGGGGTATAGTGAGCTGGCTGCACCTTTAACGGAATTGTTGAAGGGAGCCAGATTCGGGTGGAATGATGCCGCACAGGAGGCATTTGATGGGCTGAAAGTCAGATTGACCGAAGCTCCTTTATTGGTCTTCCTGATTTTGATAGAGTTTTTGAGGTGGATTGTGATGCTTCGAAGACTGGAATTGGGGCAGTGCTTAACCAGGAAGGAAGACCAGTCGCATACTTCAGTGAGAAGCTGGGAGGAGCTAAACTGGCTTATTCGGTTTATGATCTGGAATTGTACGCCATTGTGAGATCCTTGCAGCATTGGCGCCACTACTTGATTCAGCGGGAGTTTGTACTGTATTCAGACCATCAGGCGCTGAAGTTCTTACAGGGTCAGCATAAACTGAGTTCAAGGCATGCGAAGTGGGTGAGTGCCTTGCAGGAATACACTTTCAGCATCAAGCACAAGTCTGGTACGTTGAATAGAGTGGCTGATGCTTTGAGTAGGCGGAGCTTGTTGATTGGCGCTATGCATGTGTACACTCTCGGCTTTGAGAGTGTAAGGGAGGACATTCGTGTGGATGAGCACTTCAAGGAGATTTTGGCCAAAATTGAGGCGGGGGAGCGAACTGATTTCGTTCTCCATGATGGATATTTGTTTCGAGGTAACTGCTTATGTGTTCCTGATACGTCTCTTCGTGTGTTGATCATCCAGGAACTGCATAACCAGGGTCACTTCGGAAGGGATAAAACAGCCTGGTTGATTCGGCAGCGGTTTTATTGGCCTGGTCTTGACCGAGATGTCAAGGCTTTTGTGAAGAGGTGCAGGTTGTGTCAAGAGTCGAAGGGGACAGACACGAACCAAGGTATGTACACGCCTTTACCTATCCCAGAGGCACCATGGCGAGATGTTTCTATGGACTTTGTTGTAGGATTGCCACGGACAGCAAGGGGACTGGATTCGATTATGGTGATTGTGGATCGGTTCAGTAAGGTGGCGTGTTTCTTGCCATGCAAAACCACTTTTGATGCGTCAAAGGTTGCTGACTTATATTTTGCTTCAGTGGTTCGACATTTTGGTATACCGGCATCCATAGTGTCAGACAGGGACAGCAAGTTTATGGGACACTTCTGGCGAGAGCTGTGGAAGAAGTTGGGCACAAAGTTGAAATTCAGCAGTCCTTATCATCCTCAGACGGATGGACAGACTGAAGTTGTCAACCGTAGCTTGGGTAATCTGTTGCGGGCAAATGTGCATGAATTCAGGAGCTGGGATTTGTGTTTGCCGAAGATTGAGTTTGAGTTCAACTCTTCAGTGAACCGTTCTACAGGGTTTGCTCCGTTTCAGATACTGTTTGGGTTCTTGCCAAGAGGTCCTTTGGATGTTCTGCCAGTTGAGTCGCCAGAGAAGGTGAGTCAGAAGGTCGAAGATAGAGTGTCTGACTTGCAGGAGATACATGCGACTGTTAGAGCCAAATTGGAGCAGACTTACGCCAAATACAAGGCGAAAGCTGATCAGCAGCGTCGGCAACAGTCCTTTGAAGTGGGCGATTTGGTATGGGTTTACTTACCGAGGGAGCGGTATCCACAGGGAGCTTTAACGAAGCTCAAGCCGAAAGAAGATAGGTCCATGCCAGGATGAGAAATTCGGCATCGACCCCTTGCAGGATTCAAGGCATTTTCAGAGGAAGGGGAGAGTGATGAGGACATCAGTTCAGACCAGAGTTCGGGTCAGTCGAACCAGTCCTTGGATGTTCCTGTACCAGCAACCCAGAGTCAGCAGGCCACGTCAGGGAAGACCACACCAGATAATCTACGAAGGTCCAAGAGGTTGCAGAACAAACGGGCTTGAAATTTTATGTGTCGGACTGGGCCCAAACTTGGCTGGTCACATGGAAACGGACTGCTGATTCAAAGTCATTGCCTTTGGCAATGAGCTGCTGTGGATTTTGGCCATCCGGGCTCGTCTGATAGGAGTTTTGGGCCTGTTTTCGTTTTTAATGGCATAGTTGTAATTTTTAACTTATGATGTTAGGGTTTTCTCTCTTATTTAGGTTGGTTTTGGGCGGCCGTCAGAGGCAGAGAAGAAAGACGCTGTTTTAGATTTCCTTTTTTTTTCTCTTGAATGGAGATGAATGTTTTTTTTTTTTTTTCTGATTCAAAACAATTGAATTGAAAATTCAATTGCTCTTCCTTTAAATTTCGGATTGTGAGTGATCAAAATTCAAAATTTTCCCTTTTCTTGTCAAGATTCGAACCAAACCTGGACGAATTCTTTTCTCGCAGATTAGATCGTTCTTGAGTTGCAGGCGTTTTGAATATCGCCCTGCATCAAGGATGGAGGTAGTAGAAACTTGGCCTGCAAAAGAAATATCATAGAACCATTGCAGCATGCATCAAGGCTTATGCTAGCTTTTGAAATATCTAGCCTACAATCATGCTTATGCTAGCTTTTCAAGAAGAACCATCAACAGCACCTCACAATTCAAGACCCTACTCATAGATCAGAATAAAAGTTGCAGTTTCCACACAATGGCCCCATCCAAAATAGTATTCTATCACAATTATTGACATGGAACTCACTCCAGTCACTCAATCTTAAGAAAATACAAAGATGCAATTTCACTACGTTCATGTTTCCAACCCAAATATACTTCATGATCTGCAGCAACCCTAGTCCAATACCAATTCCTTACCAACTAGTATTAGAACATATATCTACCTATAAAGCCAAGTCAGTATTTCTTTCATTATTAATATTTCGCCCGTCTAAAATGATTCTGACCTATATATTAGAATTTATCATGTGAAATTTAATAACACCATCAGACCATTACTAATGAAAGTTGCCTAAATTTTTCAAATTGATAAAACAACTAGAAGCATATTGAATACATGGAAATAGGGAGATCCAGAAAAATGGAGTGCAAATCTAACAAAGACTGAAATCTGAAAAAATTAAAAAAAATTACTTCCTTTTGTCAGGGCAAAATTCTCTCCTGACATAATTACCATGTCCTAAATAGAAAAATAAAGTCATGTCTCCAACAAGAGACGGAAAGAAAACGTAGATTGATTAAGCAATTCATCAAGCAGTTACAAGCTTGCTCACTGACACACTGCTTTAATTTCCATGAATTAATCAGGTTTAATCAGTTTATACCATCCCATATACTAAGACCCAAAACAATACACACAAGATTACAAAACATATAAAAACAATACACAAGATCACAAAACATATAAAAACAATACACAAGATTACAAAACATATAAGAAGAAACATTCCACATTTCTCCCTAAAACAAACGGACGAAATATTAGCAACGCAGTTCAGGAGCCACCAACCGCGCAAGAGCCTCTTCATCGGACTCCAAAGTCCAAAGAGTCTCCAACCGCCAACAGAGAACAACATAATATAAATGATTAGCTCAACGATTACTGCATTCCGATCCAGCACCTAAGATTGGACCATATAGTTCAATAATCGAATTTAAAGAGAGAGTTATTAAAAGGGCCGTTTCGAAGCCCTAACTACTCAATATCCATATAGTTAAACATTTAAATGATGTTCCGCTAGATTGTTACAAGGCTTTTATGTTGTTCCACTAGACAAGCAAACATTTAAATGGTTGCTGTGGTCTGATGCTTCTAAGAACTGAATCATATAATACAGCTGCTGCTAGGTAAATTTATGGAATCAGGAAAATGTTGTTATGTTCTGTTTTCTGTTTGCTTGCATGATGTGATTGCACCATTGATTTGTTTATGTTGTAACTAAGAAACAAGCAGCATATATAGTAACAACAATGTAAGAGAAACTTACAGTTGGAGCCTTTACTGCTGCAGTATACAAAATAAGAAATGTGTAGATTCAAATTTTTACCTGCACAACTCGTAGAATCTCAGCTTTATAAGTCGGAAGCATATCATTCCATTTTGTATAACTCAATGGACACAGCTGATGCCTCCGTGCAACTGTCCCTAAAAAGGAACTCAATAAGCTAGCGGCTTTTTTGATTGGCTGCCCTAGCTGATTGCACTCAATCACTATCTTCTCACCCTCACGCATCTGCCATACATCTCGTACTGCCATGGGCCCGCGTCTGCATGTAACCCTTCAGATTCGTCTGCATAAAAATAGATATAAGTATACTATAGTAAAAAGTGTAATGAAATTTTATCAAACTAAATAAAAAATAAATTACCCTGAATGTGTAGCTCATCGTCTCCTACACGACAGTAGGATCATGATGCCCCGAGGATGATGACCTGCAATAGACTGTTGTGCTGAAGAAGTGGACGCAACGTTCGGTACCGAAGAAGGATCAGCATGAACCTCCTGTGCTGAAGCAGAGGTGCTAGCCTGTTTCCGTGAGCGCGGCATAATATCACCTATCATTTACATCAAAGTAAGAGTTAATGAAAATAAATATTAATTTAATTGAATAATTAGTACAAAATCCAATACATTGCAAAATTTAATACCAATAAGAATCAAGCATTATCATTTCCTTCAAATTCTGTCCTAACCAAGGATACCGTGGCATGTACGTCATCAACCGGTACAAAACTGAATGGCATGGAATGCGTATAAGTGTCATCATCTTCCAGCTGCTTTCCCATATCATATAAGTCCCTAGGTTTTATTTTAATAACAGTAGCCCAATCTTTATCTTTTGCATCTTGTACAAAAAATACTTGACGAGCTTGAGAAGAAAAAATGAATGGATCATCTTTCAATAAGGCACCAGTATGTATCAACCTTGTAAAATTTACAAGTGTAAATCCATTTGCATCCTTTTTCAAACCCCTTGATGAGTTTATATCTACCCAATCACATCTAAATAATATGACTTTAAAGATTCCATAGTAATCTAACTCATAAATATCTTTTAGTGCACCGTAATAAGTTTTTTTATCTGCTTCCACCATAACACCGCTATTTTGTGTTCTTCTAAATTTCTCACGATCTTTAGTATGGAATTTAAAACATTGATTATGAAACCATTATATCTATTGACGACTTTGTTAGGTCCTCGAGCCAGGACTATTAATTCAGCTGAAAAATTTCTCTCCATCATCGTTGGTACCTAGAACATAATAAGGAATGTTAACAAGTTACTTGATGTTAAATCTATCCATATATTCTCTAAGTATATGTCAAACCTGTTTTGAAAGCCATGTAGGAAATAACTCGACTAACCATCGCTGCTCAATCCTTGAATTAGGTCGAGTGCTATGATTAGCTTGTCGCTGAGACATTAAAAATTCGCTGCACAATATTTACTTTGTTCATTTAGAATCTAAAAAAATATGATATTTAAACTTGAAATGCAATAAATCATACTAACCTACGATAGTCAGATATTATCTCACTATGGAGTAACACATAACGATGTGCTTGTGCCATTGATTTATGATCCAATACAATAGTTTCAATTTTTCCCATTACTCTACCTGCAGTTGAAAACTTATACAATTCTGCATTATCTACGAAATCACTATACCGTTGAGGTCTACTAAACACTGTCTCTACACCTTGAAGATATCTTGAACAAAATGTCAAACACTCTTCAGCAATATATCCTTCCGCAATCGAACCCTCTGGATAGGCTCTGTTTCGTACATAATCTTTCAATCGCATAAGATACCTACAATATAAATAATTTTATAAGCATAGCATAATTATGATGCTACTTCTATAATTTTAGTGTACCAATCAATACAATGCATCATACTCTATAGTGTACCTCTCAATAGGATACATCCATCTATAATGTACCGGTCCACCCAGCTTGACTTCCGAAGCTAAGTGAATGAGTAGATGTACCATAATAGTAAAAAATCCAGGAGGAAAAATCTTTTCCATCTGACAAAGTGTAATAGTAACATCAGACTCCAACTGATCAAGCTCTCCAGGATCAATAACTTTTGAACATAATGCCTTAAAGAATGATGATAACCGAATTATAACTGCAAGAACTTGTTTAGGCACTAATGATCTTGAAGCTAATGGCAAGATATCTTGCATCAATATGTGACCATCATGACTTTTGAGATTAGATATTTTCATATCTTTAAGGTGCACACACCTTGAAATGTTTGATGCATATCCATCAGGTACTTTAATATTTTTCAATACCGTAAGAAAATAATTTTTTTCTTGAGGAGACATTGCATAAGATGCAGGAGGCAAATAATTTCTATCATTAGAAAGCATAATGGGATGAAGCTCTGGTCGGATACCCAATTCTTTTAAATCCAGTCGTGCCTTCATGTTATCTTTGGTCTTTCCATCAAGATTCAACAATGTTCCAAGTAGATTATCACAAACATTCTTCTCTATGTGCATGACATCAAGATTATGTCGAATAAGATTATGTTCCCAATAAGGTAAGTCAAAGAAGATACTTCTTTTCTTCCATATATGTTTGCTAGGCTGATTTGTAGAAGCTATATGTACATCTTCCTCATTTTCTCTTTCCAAAAAGTTATCTGGATCTTCAAATACCTGTGCATCCATATTACTAATAGTCACTTCTTCTGACAATCCTTCTTGATCATTCCTTTCTCTTTTTTTAGAAGACTTTGAGAATTTACCATATGTGTAACTGATGGAATCCATTTGTATACGAACATTAGTTCCAGAAGGTGGAACATGTGCACATCCCAATTCTATGGTACCATCAAATAAATCTTTCTGAAAACGAAACGGATGATTTGGTTCTAACCATCGACGATGTCCCATATAACAAAATTTTCTCCATGTTTTAACCAAATTGAATGTGTCGAATCTGCACAACAAGGACATGCAACCCTTCCCTTTGTACTCCAGCAGATAAATTGGCATATGCTGAAAAATCATTAATAGTCCACAGCAAAGCTGCTCGTAGTTTAAATGTTTCACCATTTGAAGCATCAATTGCATCGACACCTTCCCATAATTGTTTCAATTCCTCTATTAAAGGTTGTAGAAAAATATCAATATCATTTCCTGGACCCTTATCACCTGGAATAACCATTGACAAGATCAATGAGGATTGTTTCATGCACAACCATGGTGGTAAATTGTATGGTATTAGAACAACTGGCCAAGTGCTATATGTAGAATTTAGAGTTCGAAAAGGATTGAAGCCATCTGAAGCTAAACCCAACCGAACATTACGAATATCAGAGGCAAAATCAGAATGCCTAGTATCAAATGCTTTCCATGCTAGACTATCTGCTGGATGTCTCAACATTCCATCCTTCGTACGCCCTTCATCATGCCATCTCATTAATGAAGCTGTTTTCGATGATGAATATAGCCTTCTCAATCGAGGAATAAGAGGAAAGTAACGCAATACCTTCGCCGGTTTTTTTGTTTTGTTCGTTACATCATCCTCATCCTCTTCATGAGTTATCCATCGTGAAGATCCACATACATTGCATGACTCTCGATCAACATTTCCACCATGATATAACATACAGTCTTTCGGACAACTATGGATCTTTTGATATCCAAGATCCAATTTGTTGACAACTTTCTTTGCTTCATAATAAGAGGATGGTAAACCGGTGCCTTCTGAAATGCATCCTTTAGTAATTGAGAAGCATGGTAAAACTCTTTCGGACCATCCATTCATATATTTTATATGAAATAAATGTATAAGAAAAGAGATCTTAGAAAATTTCAAACAACCCGGATATAATTGTTCATCTGCATCTTTCATTAAATTATGATACCGAGCTGACTCAGTAGTTGATGATTGCATCTGCTCCTCAACAAATGTTTGTTCCATAAATGTAGAACTATCACATATTTCATCCATTCCATGTATATTAATTGAACCTCCAACGTTTTGAAGACCAGGTCGAAAAGCATCTGTGATCAAACCTGTCATATCATCTCCTACAAGGTTATCTTGCATATTATCAGATCCAATATCAGATGAGGATGGTTGATTACTTGATATTGGCAACATACATTCGCCATGGAAAACCCACTCAGTATAACCTCTTGCAAAACCATTCCATATCAAATGTTCTTCAACGGTTGTGGATCTAGATAAGAATTGTTAACACATCGTCGACATGGACACGAAATCTTTCCATTCAAACTACTTTTATCCATACCAAATTTAATGAAATCACGAACTCCATCAAAATATTCTTTAGTATTTCTCGGTTTATTTATCCAACTTTTATCCATTTTAGGATAAATGATCGATAAATAACCAATTTTATCCAATATCCTGCACATATTTCATCATCATAAGTATCATAGAAGAACACATTCACAATACACTCTTACTTTGAAGACAAGAACCATCACCAACAAAAAGAAAATAGCCCCACAACATTAATGAACTGCATAAAATGAAGTGAGAAGTTAACATGTAGCCGACCATAGTTAGGATTGTTCTGATGTGCTTATTAATAGTTAGGATTGTACTGATGTGCTTATTAACTAACAGTTAATGCTTACTAATAAGAAAATATATAATAGTAATAGTTATAATGTAATTAATTTTGGTCCATATTGCACCACATCTAAAGCATTGTTATATATATCACTAGTTATTTTACATGAATCAAATGTTGGCCAATAGTGAATAACGATATTAGCAGGAAAGCTTCTTCACATGTGACATATGTGATATGGTGTTGAAATGTTGACAAGTTCAAGAATTGATAAAATTTCAGAAAAAAAGGAAAATCATGTTGTTTCCATTTACGTTGGTTTGCAGAATTGATAAAATGTCTCAAAGATTGATATTGAAAATAGCATTTGCAACCAAAGTATTGTATTCATTGTCTTTTGGCTTCACTCTTTTGAAAGCAACAAATCTTTTCTACCAACAACTTTTTCAAACATTTATAAAAACAAGAGAGTTTAAATCACGCATGTTATAGTATAGTTCATTTTTTGTCTTGTGTTCTTGAAAACAAAAATAGAAAGCCAAAGCAACACCAACCAGGGCCGGAGTTGCCCTTCCTCCTTTTTGTCTAAGGATCTCCACAGAACTGAAACAAACTGGAATGGGGTTTTCACAATATTTTGTATAACTGGTTAGCAGAAGGCAATGCCAACTAAATAGAGCTACAAATGAAATATTAAGTGAAAATATAAATGAATTATTTACTATGCTAACTTAGTGTCCAGAACCCAAATGCAGTTTAAGAAAACCCCATTCCAGTGTTAAATGGTTTCCCTACATTGACTGATATTTGGCAGATAATGAGTAGAATCCATAATTTTTTGATGTCCAAACCCCAAATAAAATGATATAAGCATTAGATCGTAATGAGCCAATGTATAGATGCAAAATCAAAGATTGCATATCTGGAAAGTTTGAATCCATGTCCCGACAAGTTATATTTGGATCCAATGAAGAGCCAGGGAAAGCAAGGTACTACCCACTGACATTACCAAGCCAGAACAGCAAAGGGAACTGAACAGCAGCCATGAAGAGAAGAAGATAGTGATGCCTGGTGGAATGTTTTTCATAGCCTCTTGCTCCTCCAAGAAGAACCCTCTTCATGGTCTTTACAAGGAACACTGCCATGCAAACACACATCCATGGCAGCAGAATATAATATGAGTAGCTCCAAAAGATCTTTGCCAGAACAGCAAGGGATATGCCAGCAAATCCATACCCAGCATAAGCCACGATGTCCAGCAATGGTGCCTCACCGCTGCCTAACGGTAATTCCCATCAAAGCTTAAAATATTTATATGGAAAGTAGGGTGCCAAATTTCAGCAATGAAGTAGAACTTATTTAGGAGGAACATGAAGGTTGGAGACTATCACTGAAGTGCACAAAAGTGGCATGTAATCAAATATTTATAAAGTTGAGCACTACAGTAAAGATAGCATGAACACAAAGTTGTATCTAATTTTGCTAATTCTGGAATCTACACTAAAAGTAATTTCAAACCAATTATCAAGCTCCAAAGCATCATTCTATCTGACTGAACATTCTTTACTTTAAAGTAAAATCACTCTGCAGACAACGTTTCCATGGATTATAAATACCTGATGCAGGTAACAAGCTATTTCTAATAAGTACAACAAGTCTATTTCTAATAACCCCGAAGCAAACGCTGAACATGTTTATAGTACAATAAGATTCAATTCTTATGTTCAGCAATTCTATGTCTAATAATCCGAAAATGAATAAAATAGAGCCGATAACTGAGCTACAAAACCCATGGAAGAAAACATAAAACTCAATAAAACAAACTTGCACAAATAATTTATAGCAACGAAATGCATCACAAGCCCTCATCCAGCATATAACGTACCTGTTTCTCCCGGTTGGAAGACCCTTCTGCACTAATCTCCTTCGACGATCCCTGCTCCAATTATATAAACAAAGACATTACAAAACCACAATCCACCAAAACTCAGAGCCGAATCAAAGGGAAATAGAGAATAAAGACCTTAGAGATGCTCAGTGTGGCAAAGGATATGAATTGTAGGACAACTAATACCAATGTTTTTGGAACAAGAAATTAAAAAAAGAAAACCTGTGGATGTGTCTGTATACATCTTCTGATGAACTGAACAAATTCTCACATTTCAGATGGATGGTATTCTCTGGAATCTTTCTTGCTTTATTAGGGATATAACATTCTAGTTGTGAAAAGTAGCAAAGATTTAAGCCTCAACCATTTCATTGAGAAAACGTTGTCCCTCCAATTTACCATTTCATTGAGATTAATGAAATGATTGGAAGACGAGAAAACACAAAAAAATCACTCTTCAACTCAATCACTGCATCAGACTAGACCACTTAGGCCAAGCTGTGTTTTTATAGCCTTGCAAATCTAACCTTTAGCTCTGGTCGTGCTAGTAATCTCAACTAGTTTCAGGCAAACATGTATGGAAATTCAGATTTAGTTTGCATAGCAAAGTCCTTTAATTGGGATGTAAATTGACTTCAAATTAAGGCAGCAATTTTCCAACCCAAGCTTTGTCCTAGTCACAGATGTTTCATATTTGCTTGGCTATGTTTTGGACCGTAATTTGAGTTAAAACAGACACCAATTTAGTTACAATCTACTCATATACGATAGTGTGATTCGCAGACCGGCATTAATAGGGCCCCACAAATTAGCTGTGCTTTATTCATCAATGAAGAATGGGCTAGAAATGTGGAGCCCACAAATTAATTCCTAACATTAAAAAAAACGAGTAATATTATTGGATAACAAATCAATTCCATTCCACACTTAACAAACGGTTGTGATTTCGTGCAATGCATGTGGAGCGTCTTGAAAGGACTAAGCAATTCACGAGGCATTACGTTTAACCCATTGGATCAGATTTAAATCAATGTGCACCTATTATACTGCTCTATGGATGAAAGTCAACCAACAAAATTCGGTTGTTTATTTTGGGATTAGGCTATTAATATATCAACCAATAAAGCAAGTAGCTTAAAATTGGCATAGGCTACTAGTAAACCTATATGCACATGCAAGCCAAAACATCTACACAATTGACAAATAGCCTTCACCAACTAATGCACATTAATTGAAGGCAATTCTAATTTATACTCATAGAGTCTTATTTCTTTCACAAAATGCAATTCATGTGTCATTGGACAAAGTCCAAGTAATGTCATTCCAATTCCATTTATTGCAACCCCATAATTGCATGGTATTTTTGAAGCAATAGGTTGTAACCATTCTTCAAACTGGTGTACTTGCCCCATCATTCTTCTAGCAGGACTCCCATAAGGTTACCAGTTGAGGCTTTTAAATATGTACTTACTGGACTATTCTCTGTTATAGAGGCTTTTTAATAATTAGTTATGTACTCTTCGATGTTATAGATGTAACTATAAAAAGCTGTTGAGTGGACTACTCTCTACATGTTCAAAATCTGCTACTTAATTTGTCTGTGCCACCTTTGGGGTATTTTCATGGATCTTAAAAGAAACTTCATGTGTGCTCAATGATTCAATGACATTTTGTGCAGGTGTGGATTTCATGCAAGAATTCCATGGAACACAAAGTTGTATCTAATTTTGCTAATTCTGGAATCTACACTAAAAGTAATTTCAAACCAATTATCAAGCTCCAAAGCATCATTCTATCTGACTGAACATTCTTTACTTTAAAATCCAAGAGGCACGTTGACAAAAAGACTTTTTCCCTCCTCTGCTTTGCAGTTTACATTCATAACAAGAAAATACAACACATAACAAGGTCTTCAAAGTACTAGAGAGCTAAAAGCCACCATAATAACTGTCTATCACAAGGGCATCTTTATTCTCCTTGTTGCTTTGACAAACCGCATGAAACCCAAGATCCCAGCCCAAGAGGTCCCCATCCCAAAAAGACCCCAACCCAACCCAACCCAAGACTTAAAGGATCAGAGGAGGCAGCATATTTTGGAAAACTAATGGAAAAGGATATCTGCAGATTCCTTGCATTTAGCATAAAAAAATCTTACTCTTATCTAACCCTCAAGTGAAGCTCGATATTTTGCCAACCAAATTCCAGTGAGATCCAGACTCACTGATTCGGAAAGCTCTATGTTCGACCAAGAAGTTGAGAAAATAGAGCCGGTAACTAGCTACAAAACCTATGGAAGGAAACCTAAAACTCAATAAAACTCAATAGAACCCCAATCGAGACTCTCGAGCAATAAGGATGCAACCAGAACCAAAACAAACATACACAAATAAGATAACGCAACGAAATGCATCACAAACCTTCATCCAGCATATAACATACCTGTTTCTCCCGGTTGGGTGCTGGCACCGTGAGGGAGAAGGCGAGAAATAAGTGGGAAGTTGGAAGGTCCTCGACTCTTATAATTCCTTCCACCAACTGTACGCACACTGTGAAGTGGCAAGGAGAACACCCAAAGCCGAATCAAAGGGAAATAGAGAGAAAGAGATAGAGAGTAAGGAAAGGTCCGAACCCTAACCGTAGATAATGGAGTCGCCTCGATATCGTTGGATTGACGGCGAGAAAATCGGTGCCGCACGGAGAAGGAAGAGGCAGGGAGGAAGATCGGGCTGGAAGAGTTGCTCGGTTTGATGGAAGAGGGAGCAGGGAGAGCTAGGGCTTCGGACGAAAGCTCGGTTGAAGGAAAGCTCTGGGACGAAAGCTTGGTTTGAACGAAAGCTCTGGAACGAAAGCTCGGGATGAAAGCTTGGGGACGACGCTTGAGAGGAAGCTAGGGCATTAGGGCATTAGATCTGAGAAAGATGCTTGAAAGGAAGCTACGACCGGGAGAAGGTATTTTAGGAATCCGATACCGATGCAACCAGATGCTTTAAACAAGCGTCGCGACGATTCGGAATGTTCGGACCTCTCCGACGCTACACCCTAGCGTCTGTAAAATAGGGTTGCTACACTGAAGTTTTGTTGTAGTGAATGGTCTCTATAGATTGGGACCATTAATCCAACAACTATTTTGTGGTAGCATAGACTTTATTATCAGGGACTATTATGGAAGACCACTTGCGGCTGCAACTAGTCCTCTTTATAAGGTCTCTATTCCTGTTAAAATAAATATTGCTTGGTATGGTTTAAAGGCCACATTACCTTATCTAAATGAAATGAATAGTCAATTCTTGGAAGGAATGAATTTAAAAGGTAACTTCACTATAATGATTTCTTTGGAACAATGGCAATACTAGGAGCTTGCATCCTTGGCTGAGTTGCATTCACACCATAATTGCTACTTGCTCAAATTTTCTTGCAATCATATTTTTAGAGAGGCAAATCAATCAATAAATTATCTTGTAAATTTTGCTGCCACTTTAAGAGAAGCTGCATTTTGGTATAATATATTTCCTATAGCCTTTTCTAATCTTTTGAATGCTAGTGTTAGATGAACTCGATTTGTAAGGAAATAATTGCCTTTTCTTACCCCAAAAAAAGGTGATGAGAGTTAGAAAGGGTACAACACTTAAAATATGATATCAGAATTGAAAAAGCAAAAAATGATGGTCATTAAAACTTTCAATAGCATGCAATGTTGAATGATTAAACTTAATTTTACAATAAAATATCATAAGAAACATGTTAAATTTAATTAAGTGCATGGAGAGCAAGTTGAAATGGAATGAAAAATATTACTAGTGTCTATTTTATTTTATATTCTCTATCTCTATTTTATATTGCAATTGAAGTAAGTTAGCATTACCCTTATTTCTCCTCCCTCTAACATAGTGCTATCAGGGTTGAAGAGAGTATTACCCTTATTTCTCCTCTCTCTAACTTTGTGCTATCAGGGCTGAAGAGGTCGGCCATGGCCAGTGGAAGTCTTTCAATTCATTGTTTCACCAACAATTTTGAGAATTGATGCATTCAAGTGAAAGCATTGCTTAGCTCATAAGACAGTTAGGATGTTGTTGAGAAAGAATCTGTCAAGCCTCATGATGAGATTATTCCAAAGATGAATCAAAAGGAAGTTTAAGAGGCTTAAGAAAGAAGGAAAAGAAAGATCTTTTCTTCTTTTACTAAGGGACAGATGAAGCTACATTCGAGAAGATTATTGCTGCTACCATTACCAAGCAAGCATGGAAGATATACTCTAAAATGCCTACAAAGGTGTTGAGAAGGTAAAAAAAATGTTTACTTTACAACTTTGTGAGGTGAGTTTGAAGCCTTGTAAAGGAAGGAGTCCAAGCCATTTCCAATTATTTTACAAGAGTGTTAGTCATTGTGAATTAATTAAAAAGAAATGTTGAAATGACGAATGATGCTAGAATCATAGAGAAAATTCTATGCTCCTTAGATGCCAAGGTTGCTTATATTGTGGTGGCCATTGAAGAGTTGAAGGATCTAAAGTTAATGACCATGGATGAACTTATAGGATCTCGATCTCAAAGACTTAACGAAGAAATAAGAGTCATTAGAGCGGTCCTTCAAAGTAATTTCTTTCAAAGAAGGAAAAAATATCACAAAAGGTGAAAGAAGCAAAAGCGGCTTTAGCTGTGGTCATAGATGAGGTTGAGGTGAAGGTAAATATAACAATAATGATGATGAAGAAAACCTTAGAAAAGAAAAAGGAAGAAGAAGCTCTTTTTATAAAAGGTTCGATAAGTCTAAAGTTCATTGTTACAATCATGAAAACCTTGGTTATTAAACCTTGAAATGTTGGTATAATGAATCCAATCAAGTTAAAAAGAAAGTTAAATGGGTTGAGAAGAAGAATGAAGAAGAAGAGTCCTTTTTATTGCTAACACATAATGAAGATGGAGTTGGTGAATAAGATGTGTAGCTTCTAGATACTAGTATAAGAAGCCATATGTACGAGAGTGAAAGTAGAAAAGTTTCATCAACACCATCACCATCCTTTTATCCTAGCAGTTAGGCATCATTTTCAAAAGAGAGCCAAGGCCACAGAAGATAACAAGTCTAAAAGCTATGAGGTAACAAATGAGTTGATACTTATTTACCTACTTTTCGATTATGAACCTTTGGATTTTGGATATGCATAACATAACAAGAAGTAGAAAGAGGCCATGGATGAAGATATTAAAGCATTAGAGAAGAACAACATATGAGAAATGTTCAGTGTGAAGTGGGTTTTAAAAGCAAAGAGATGCAAAAGGTGAGGTTGAGTCAAGTATAAAGCAAGATTGGTAATGAAAAGCTAGGCATTGATTATGGTGATGAGTTCAAGATCATGGATATTAGTCTTATGCCTTTTTTTTTTTTGGCTTAGAAGTAAAACAAAGCTAAAAAAAAGGAACCTTATATCTCAACAAGCTTATGCAAAGGAGGTTCTCACAAAATTTAACACGGAAGGTTGCAAGCCGATCAATAAATCAGTAGATTGTGGCATTAAATCATCCAAGCATGAAGGAAATGGTGGTGGATTTTATTTTCTATAAGAGTCTGGAAGCTTAAGATATTTGGCTTGCACAAGGCTAAATATTTTTTTATGAAATTAGATTCATATGTCACTATATGTAAGAGCCTAAATCTATATTGGAAGGATACTAAAAGAATCTCCATTACATCAAAGGTGCAATTTTAGCCATGGTTTATTTTATACATCTTCTAATGACTTTCATCTTATTGGCTATTTAGATAGTGATTAGAAAGAAGACTAAGATGATGAAAAGAGTACAACTGGATTTTGTTTTTATATGAAAGGCTTTGGCACTTATATGATTTTTTAAAAAGCAACTAATTATTACTCTCTCTACTTATGTAGTTGAGTATATGGTAACATTATCTTATTTTTTTTATACAAAAAATTACTCAAGGAGATTCAAATTTTTTAAACCAAAGTTACCAAGATTTATATTTATAACAAATCTACTATTAATTTGGTCAAGAATATAATTTATCATGAAAGAAGCAAGTATATTAATGTTTACTTTTATTTTATGAAGAAGGAGATCGAACTAGCACACACCAAGTCTTATAATCAAATAGCAGATGTTTTTATTAAACATTTCAAGATAGATTTTTTTTGAGGGAGTAATAGTGCGTAATCACTAAAAAAAAAAAAAAAAAAAAGAAATATTAAAAATCATAAGAAGGGCGATTCAAGGATTGATTTCAAAGTTCATAACTGTTTTGATTACTTGATGTCTTAGATTGCTTTTTAATAGTTTTGTTGAGACTTCATGTAATCATTTTCATATTAAAATCCAAACAATACTTTCGATTGCTACTTAATATAAGATCATCAAATTTCTCCCAATACATGACACGTAACCTTCCAGAAGTTTGGCACCATATCCTGCTTCGCGTCGGACGATAAGGCTATCCTACTTAACTTGCCTCAAAAAGATAAGACTATCCTGCTTTGTTCTCTCGGCCTTATCCCCCCTAATTCTCAACCCGGGATGCGTCTAGTCTCTTGTAACCGTTTCCTTCGTCACCACGTAACAAATCCAAACTCACCAAACATTCGTATTTTAACGGCAGATCAATCAATGGGCCATTCACTTGGGTTATATAAAATTTAAGCGCGATATCATTATTGACAAAAAAAAAAAAAAGTCCTTCGGGATACGTGATTGGCTGATATTCGATTGTCTCGATGACCCATCTTTGTCGTGCAGACATCCCAATGGCTTAAGAGTCTCTGACCTTATTGTTCAGGATCACAGTGCCTAACATTCTTCTCTTATAACCATTCTGTTTGGTGATGATCTGCATCGGTGCATTCTCTCATCCCCCTCCTTTCGGATCACACTTCAGATGCTAGACTATAGAGGAGATCATGTTGACTCATACTCCGATCAGGGATCTCATGTCGGATTACAGGCCGCAGGCCAGCCATACTTTGGATGTGTCTTGGATTTGGAGGCTCCCCATCCACCCTCGAGTTCGGCTATTTATTTGGAAGGTGGCTTGGGAATGCCTTCCTACTTGCTCCCTCCTCTCTAGGAGGGGCATGGAGATCCAACCTACTTGCCCGTTATGTGGTACTGAGGATGAGACTATTGACCACGCCATTTTCTCTTGTACTAGAGCGAGATTGGTGAGATTGGTTTGGCAGATCGCGGGCTATAGTTCACGGAATGCGCATCGTGCCCTATCTTGTACCTCCTTTCTGACTTTACTGTGGCATAATATGAGGAGGGATACCGATAGCCTGAGCTCTACAGCTGTCTACTTGCTTATCAGTTTGGTTGTCTCGGAACCGACATATCTTTACTGTTGTGATTGACCCTCCCTATCGGATTATTAGGACAGCCAAGTCCCTTTATGCTGAGAACACTATCCATCAGTCAACCTTGGACTCTGACAGCCCTAGCTTCTGGGATTCTCCCTCTGCAGCGTACTGGGGTATGTCTACATCTCCTGGGAACCCCTCCACTAGGGATTGTCAAAGTCAATTTTGATGGTAATGTTCAAGGTCGCTTCGCGGATTGGCTTTTGTCATCCGTGGGTCTGAAGCCTTGATGTTGGTGGCTGGTGGGTTTGGTCTTCTTGATCTATCTGTGTCGTCTGCTGAGCTGTACGCTGCATGGGCTGGTATCTCTTATGCTATACGCAGCTTGGGCATTCGTAGGCTCATCATTGAGGGGGACTCTACTACGGTTGTTCGATGGCTCCAACAGGATCTGCGCGACCCGCTTTCTACCAACCCTCTGGTTAGCGACATTCGATCTATGCTTCGTCAGGTTGACACTGCTCAGATTCGACATATTTATCGGGAAGCTAACTCTGCCGCTGACCGGGTCGCCCATCATTCCAGTCCTTGGTATTGGTTACCGGTGACTCCTATCCGATGGTGCTCTCTCAAATTTTGTACTCGATAAATCGGGCTTGACTCATTCTAGAATGGTGTGATCGTCCGTTTGTAATAAAAAAAAAAAAAAAAGAAGAAGAAGAAGAAAGAGTTAGTGCTGAGCGACGTTCTACGTTACTTTTTATAATATGTTTTAAGGCCAAGTCCCCCATTGAGTTCGTTCTGTACCACCGTTGAAACTCTCCGAGATCCCATTCATTGTGCCTCAGACTTTCTTAACATTTTTAGCACTAATCCATTTACCGTCAAAAATATGATAACAAAAGCCAAAATGTTATTAATTTTATAATTTTGGATTCGTAATATTTTAATGGAAAAGAAAAAAATATTTCTTTTTAGCCTATCAAAATTGCAGAAAATTTATGTTGCCTTTAAAATTTCACATTTCAACAAAATAGCAAATTGGTTAGTTCTATCTCCATTTAATGCGATTTCTCTTTGACGTCCGAGTGTGGGTGGATAAGGTCCATAAGTTTTGGCCATACAAAACGGGCTGCTCTCCAGTGGAATATCTAAAACTTTCCAATATTGATGGTGGAATTTGACCTCTTATTTCAACAATTAAGAGAAATTACCAGCAGTTTAGTTAAGCTCATTCACTAAATAACGCAACCTAATGTCACATAATGCAATAGTCTGGATGAGCTTGACTCCAATATTACTCGAATTTGGTTTCATATCTTGAATAAATTTAGATTGAGGTTTCAAATCGTTTAGGAGCAGACTCGGATTATTCATGATGATCAAATTTCACCGACTTCATCATGACCTGGCATCTATGGACAAATGAAATGCAACATTTGTTTTCACCAGAAATGGACGCGTGGCCACTGATCGGACGGCTATGATCTGTTGAAGCAGTAAGTGTCGGCCCTCGCTAGTTTACAAAGAACCCTCACGCAAGACGAAAGCTCGAAACGTTACTTGCATGAGCTGATAAACTTCAAGTATTTATGAAAGATTTTGGAGGTATGTTCAGTTTTGTTCTTTTCTTCTCGGAAAAAATGGGCAGTTACTGTTGAGGGGTAAATCGTTATTGCATTGATAATCGTGCAAAGGGGCTAAGATCAGCCCATCCCTCCGCCCGCTACGATATGCCCCTGAGGAACAAGCTAAACTAATATGGCCCGCTACGATATGCCCCTGAGGAACAAGCTAAACTAATATGGTCCGGCAGGCCATGCGACCCCTGACTCATTTTTTCCGAGCTACCTATAGCTCGACCTCTCCGAGCTCCCATAGCTTGACTTCCCCGAGCCTCCCATGACTCGACTTCCCCGAGCTTCCCACAGCTCATTTTCCCCGAGCTACCTATAGCTCGTCTTCTCCGAGCTCCCATAGCTCGGCTTCCTCCGAGCTCCCATAGCTCGGCTTCCCCGAGCTCCCGCAGCTCGTTTTCCCGAGCTACCTACAGCTCGACCTCTCCGAGCTCCCATAGCTCAGCTTCCCCCGAGCTACCTATAGCTCGGCTTCCCCCGAGCGCCCATAGCTCGGCTTCCGCCGAGCCTCCCATGGCTTGACTTCCCCGAGTTCCCCGCAGCTCGTTTTCCCCCGAGCTACCTATAGCTCGACCTCTCCGAGCTCCCATAGCTCGGCTTCCCCCGAGCCTCCCATGGCTCGGTTTCACCGAGCTTGCCATAGCTCGTTTTCCCCGAGCCTCCCCTGGCTCGGATTTCCCCAAGCTTCCATGGCTCGGCCTCCTTGAGCGATTCATGATTCGATACTCACCTCCGTGGAACCCGACGCGGGAGAGCCTAGACCTATCATAACAGAATCCCAGAATCATGTTGAAGAGTGGTCTAGGACCTAATACAGCTACCTGGGACCTACGCATATACCGGATCTCAGGCCATCAAAGAGCTCTCCTAGCCGTCGATCCCTCAACGAACAAGATACGGATCCCACAGGCCTTACAATGGCCTGATTCGATTCATTCCCGTATCCTAACAACCTTCGAACCTTCAGAATGCACTCAAGATCCAGGTCATTGCCTATAAATATGGTACCCCCAGATTCTCTCAGGTATGCGCTCATGGCCCCTGGCTCACTCTCACTCTCCCACTCTCACTCTCACTCTCACTGCTGCTCATCGGCGCTCCCCTGGAGCTCCCGATCGGCCACCCCTGGAGAGACTCCCCGGAGAGATCCCTCTCCCTATTTTCTGTTGATCACCGATCCCCACTGACTTGAGCGTCGGAGGGTCTTCCACGGAGGGCCACCCCAATGTCTCTCGCGCGAGGACTTCTGTGCAGGTCCGCCTAGGAGGAAGCCTAGACCTGGAGATCGACGCACCCGAGTCGAAGGACAGATCCCGGCGGCAACAGATTGGCGCTAGAGGAAGGGCCTCAAGTCCCGTTAAAACTTGAAGAAAGGAGACAAGGATCTCGATCTGGAGTAGAACCTCTCCAATGGCTAATCGGAGAAGAGCAACCTCTGAAGCCCAGACCAGGTCGTCACTCAAAGAACTGATCCGACAGGCAATACGGCACCGCAGCCTCCGCCAGTTGAGACCCCAACACCACCAGCCATCCCGGTGACCCAGGACTAGTTCGCCATGCTGGTCCAGCAGGTCCAGGCCCTGACCCACCTGGTTCATGAGTGTTTCATAGCTGCCCCTGCTCCACACCTCCATAGGGAGGCCGCAGCTCCTTCCTCTCCGGTCACCTCCTCCTATGGTCCGCATGGAGCCACGACCCCCCACACCGACCCAAAGGGAACAAACCGGCCCCGCGAGGCGACTATGACAGGGATCCTTCCAGATCTCGACGAGCCCGACCCTTTCCCTGGTGTCCTCCCGCCATGATTCAACGCCGTCCCTGCGCTCTCCCTGCCCAGCTCCTCCTCTTACTGCTGAAGAGGAGATCCGTCAAAATCTGGGAGATGCGTCAGGAGCTAGATGCCGCCAAGCAGGCCCATCCGCCTCAGCCCAAGGCAGAGCAGGGCATCCCTTTCTCCAAAGGGATTATGGAGGAAGTGATTCCCTCCCATGTCAAACTACCCGCCGTCGAGCCCTACCATGGCTCTTCTGACCCGATTGATCAACTTGTGGATGCCACCTTGGGTCATCAAATGTTGACATTCATGGACGCATACTCCGGCTACAACCAAATTCGGATGGCCCCCGAAGATGAAGAAAAGACCGCCTTCATAACCAACCGAGGTACTTACTGTTACCGTGTTATGCCTTTTGGTCTTAAAATGCAGGAGCCATCTACCAAAGGCTGGTCAACAAAGTATTCAAGGACCAAATCGGCCTGAACATGGAGGTGTATGTCGATGACATGCTGGTCAAAAGCAAAGAAGCATCACAGCGCATCGAGGACCTCTCGGAGAGCTTTGCAATGCTCCGCAAGTATAGGATGAAGCTCAATCCGACTAAGTGCACCTTCGGCGTTAACTCCGAAAGTTCCTCTGGCTTCATGGTCTCCCAGCGGGGCATCGAGACTAACCCCCAGAAGATCCAAGCTCTTCAACAGTGGCGCCTCCTGCATCTATTAAAGAAGTCCAGTGCCTAACCGGGAGGATAGCGGCTCTCAACCGCTTCGTGGCGTGCTCAGCCGAAAGATGCCTCCCCTTCTTCAAAACTCTCCGGTCGGCTAAGAACTTCCAGTGGACCCCCGAGTGTCAAAAATCATTCCAAGATCTCAAGAAGTACCTCAGCTCTCCCCCACTCCTCAGCAGTCCAAGTCCTGGCGAGACACTATTCCTATATCTGGCTGTTTCAGAAGGTGTCGTTTGCTCGGTGCTGGTCAGGGAAGAAAACAAGGTCCAGAAGCCAATTTATTATGTCAGCAGGCTACTCCGCGACATGGAGACAAGATATAGCCGAATTGAAAAGATGGTGTTGGCCCTGATCACCTCAGTTCGGAAGCTGCGGCCGTACTTCCAGGCGCATTCTGTGACAGTCCTGACTGACCAACCCATCAAGGCGGTGGTCCACCGCTCGGAGACATCAGGGAGAATGACCAAGTGGGTCGTCGAGCTGAGCGAGCATGATATCCGCTTTCAGCCTCGCCCGGCCATCAAAGCTCAGGTGTTAGCCGATTTCCTCTCGAGTGTACCATCCCAGAGGACGGCTCCACCCCGACTCCCCCGAGGAACCAAAAACTGGCACCCAGTGGCTCCTCCATGTCGACGGGTCATCCAACGCTCATCGCTCTGATGCGGGCTTGGTTCTCACCAGTCCGGAGGGGGTGACTTTGAATATGACATCCGTTTCTCCTTCCTAGCCTCCAACAACGAAGCCGAGTATGAAGTCTTGCTGGCCGGTCTTCGAATCGCCCGCAGCCTTAAGGTGGAGAAACTTAATGCCTTCACCGACTCCCAACTAGTGGCAGGTCACGTACGGGGGGAGTTTGAAGCTCGGGAGCCGAACATGATCCAATATCTCCAAGAGGTTCGGAGCCTGCTCTCCCATTTTCCTGAATTCGAGATTATTCAGATCCTAGATCTGAGAATGCCCGTGCCGACCTATTGTCTCGGTTGGCAACGGAGGAATCTACGGACACCGAGCAGAAATTCCACCTGGAGACCTTGGAGAGACCCAGTATCGCAGAAGTTGACCTAGTAATGCAAGTTGAGGCCGAGCCATCATGGTTCGACCCCATTCTGAGCTACCTCAAAGAAGGGTCACTTCCGTCCGATCGGAAAAAAGCCAGAAGGCTAAAGCTACAGGCCACCCATTATGTGCTGATCGATGACCAGCTCTACAAACGGTCCTTCTCCATACCATTGCTCAGATGTCTTGCCCGTCTAAAGCAGATTATGCCCTCCGCGAAGTGCATGAGGGGATTTGCGGCAACCATCTGGGAAGCCGGTCCCTATGTCACAAGGTGCTACGTCAAGGCTACTATTGGCCGACCATGCAGAAAGATGCAGATGACCTTGTCCGAGTCTGCGACCCATGCCAGAGGCACTCAAGCATTCAGAGGCTCCCCTCCGCCAGCCTGGTTCCCATATCCTCCGCTTGGCCCTTTTCCAAGTGGGGGATGGACATCCTCGGCCCATTTCCGCTCGCCACGGGACAGTGGAAATTTCTATTCGTCGCCATCGATTATTTCACTAATGGGTTGAGGCGGAGGCGGTTGCACAAATAACCAAGCACGGGCCAGGGATTTCGTATGGAGGTCCATCATCTGTCGTTTCGGCCTCCTGCACACTATAATCACTGACAACGGCATGCAATTCGAAAACCGAAATTCCGCCAGTTCTGCGAAGAACACAGGATCCGTCACCACCTTACCTCGATCGGGCATCCGCAAGCCAACGGGGCAGCCGAAGTGACCAACAGGACTTTGCTTCAAGGGATCAAAGCTCGGCTCTCCAGGGCCTGAGGCAGGTGGGCAGACGAGTTGCACCATGTCCTGTGGGCTTACCGCACCACCCCAAGAGTACCCACAGGCAAAACCATTCCGGATGGCCTTCGGCACAGAGGCCGTTATCCTAGTGGAGATAGGTCTCCCTTCTCTGCGGGTGGAAAGCTACTCGGAGGAAGCCAGCGATGAGCAGCTCCGTACCACCTTGACCTGATAGAGGAGGTTAGAGAGAAAGCTCGGATCAGAGTAGCTGCCTATCAGCAAAGGGTGGCCCGCTACCACGCCTCCAGAATCAAAGGAAAGCTTTCCTGCCTTGCGACCTCGTTCTCCAGAAAGCATCTGTCTCCAAACCACTGGAGCAAGGAAAGCTGGCACCAAACTGGGAAGGCCCCTACCAAGTAGCGGAGATTGTTGGACCGGGGACCTACAAGCTGCAAGATCTAAGCGGAAAATCCATCCCTCGAACGTGGAGTTCGAACAATCTCCGTAAGTATTATCAGTAGGGTATACGCCCTTTACCGGATTGCCTCCTTAAATTTTTTCCAGCACTTGTTTCATAATTTATGACATGAATCACCACACATTATGTCGCCAAAAATTGTGAAAAAAACAGGTGCTGCTTACCAATTCTCGGCACGACTTAGTTACCCGTTTAAACAGGAAATCTCCGAACCTCGGATAGGCCGAACATTTTATCCCCGAACCTAGACGGGGCCACAATCTATGAAGCCCCAGCCAAAACCGGAGTGCGTAAGCCTTGGTCGAAGTCAAGGGGTATATTATGCTACTAAAAATCTCGGCCAAAGCCGAGTAACGTCCTTGACTATCAATTCCTCGGGCCCACCGAGCGACATTCCTGCGCCCTGGCCATGCCCGATGCTCGAATCCTCGGCCAAACGAGCAAAGTCTTTGCGCTTTAGCCACGCCCCAAGGCATCGTTTGAAGCCGAGTGACCTCTCGGATGCCCCAAAATAAAAACCTCCCGATACTCCGGCAGAAGTAAAGGATCTCCTTCTAAGGACCGCCCAGGTCCGCCGCTGGTCCAAACAGAGACCAACGACCCCCCAAAACTTGGTTCGGATTCGGGCAGCTGACAAGCCCTGACCGACCTAAACATCCTTCTAAACTATGTTTGGGTTCGGGTAGCTTACGTGCCCTGACTAAACCCAACTGCGGTCTCCTAAAACTTAGCTCGAACTTGGGCAGCTGATAAATCCCAATCAACGTTGGCGAATGATTTGGAGACAACAGCAGATGCACCAGATGAAAAATCTTCATTTTCATTGATTGGAAAAGAAAAAACAACAACAGTGAAAAATAAAAAATAAAAAGATCCCTCACAGGGGCTTACTATCTTCCCTGGGAACTGCCGGGCCCTCCCTGTGCCGAGTCTTCCAAACGCCGGGACAGCTCGGCGACTCGTTACTAGAGGGACGCTATCTCCTCCCTCTGCCGGTCCACCACACGGCGAAGGGCTTCTGCCTCCCTCACGAAAACAATGAGGTACTCTTCAACCACCTTTTCGAGCCGTTCATGGCTTGCAAAGGCGGACGCCAAGGACATAGCATCGACCAGCATGGCGGTATGATTCCCCTGAGAACCTCCATGACCGCCGTTGGACGATTGTCCCCCACCTTGAGAAGCCATATCAGAAGTCGTTTAAAGACTAAACCGAAAGGATGGTAAACACTAGCACCCCACTCATCCGTATTTATACTCCTCAGGCGAGTATCTCGATCAGTCGGATCATAAATACCGACCCATGGGAATTCGCCATGTGTCATCGCTTTAACTGGTGGCTACAGGACCCGAAGGGCCATGCCCCTTCCCGAGCAAGATCGGTAAATGTTGACGAACTGTTCGGGAACCCCCCTCCTTCTCTAGAGACGGGGTACCTCCCGATCTGCCGGGCCCTCGCAGTAAATGCCCTCAACACTCCCCCAAGCTCTCTTAAATCAGTCGCCCTTTGGAAAATGTAAAGAAGAAAGAGCGCCGGCACCTGATGGTAATTCGCTCCCTCGGAAGTGGCCAAATCATAAATGAAGGGCGTACCCGTGCGCCGCCCATTCCGCCTTCACACTCCTCACCGAGCCTCACAAGGACCAGGTATCATGACTCACGGTGACGACTAAGTCATCTCTCCGAGTAACCATTCTCTGAACCTCGGCTAGGCTGAGTTATCATTCTCCGAACCTCGGCAGGGCTGGGCTACAAATCCCCAAACCCCAATAAGGTCGAGTAATAAATCTCCGAGCTTCAGCCAGAGTTAAGGAATATGTTCTACCGCCTAACGGTCTCCAAATTTCTGTCTGGATCTGGGCAGCTTACAAGCCCCGACTGGCTCGGATAGCGCGGGATCCTCGTCCAAAAATGAACGAGATGTACTTAAGCCTCGCCGCCAACAGCAACAACTCTTGGCGCAAAAGAAACAGAAATTAAGAAATAGAACAAAACTTTCTTCATTTCATTACCATCGAAACTGATTACAACCGCCTGAGAGGCATTACAAGAGCATTGAAATGCATAAAATAAAGACAAGTACAAAACTCGGGCAAACTGCTCCAAAGTAGATCTGGGCAACAACGATTCTTCGGCATCTGGCCTAAGAAATCAGACAAACCATGAACCAGTCAGCTCGCCCGGATAGTTGGCGAAGCCGACCTTCCACGGCCCCTCCGGACGAACTAAGAGGTCCAAAAGGAGGCATGACCCGTGGATGCTGATTCTGAGGACCCGGGCAAACCAACCAGCTCCCCTAGGGAGGGATGCTGGATTGCAGACCGCTGCCCGACGGAGAGAGCTCGAGGACCATCAGTCCCGCATTGCTCCCATGTTCTCCTCCCCGTTGCAAGTATTCCCTCAGAGAAGGGATGAGAATCCAGACCGACGGAGGAGGGAAGCTCCGTGCGTGCTACGGGGGTGTCGATACACTTCCTGCCCAGTGCCCCCCCGTAGCGAACCACAAAGGACACACGGGAAGTGCATATGTGTGCTCTCCGTGTGATCTCTGCGGCCCTCCTGTGCTTTCTCCATATGATCTCCGGGACTCATCCCCTGAGGGCGAGCCACTCTCCAATGGCTCCTTCATCACCCCAACTATCCGGGGGAAAACGGCTCACGAAGAGAAAATCGGTCCTTCCGCTCGAAACCCCAGAGAGATGGGCATCGTGGAAACTCTCACAGGGAAGGAAACTTTGAGGATGGCCTAACACGACCCCTCTTTCCCTTTTTTATAGGCAAAAATGAACCGGGAGCAGCTATCAAGGCAAAAAGCCCCGAGATTCAAAACACCTAACCCATGCCACCACGTGGCCTCCCAGGATGAAAGCAGCGCCCCCCATTGCGCGCCAAGCCCATCGCCTGAACCGTGACGCACGCAAAGATCCCCCTTGATCCCGGATCATGATTTTTAAACACAGAAAATCATCCGCCGATCCTACGAAAACTGGCAGATCCGGGAGATCGTCCTACGAAAATGATATCCTCCAATGGCGGGCAAACGCTTGCATCATACACCAAAACAACCCGCGTGAGAAAAGATAAACACAATAAAAGCCCCTCGGAAGGCACTAGAACATCTTTTTGCTGGCGTTAAAGCCGTATCATCTATTTCGGTAAAACAAAAATCGATTCGCCTGAGAAAAGACAGGACGCTGACAAGGTAATGAAGGGGCGCGGATGCCGAGCGTTCCTCGGTAATGACCCCCGCCCCCCCAGTCTGGTTGCGTGTGAAGGCCTAGGCATCGACTAATGCCCCCTTTTTGGGCCAAAGCTGTTTCTATACTTCGAAACTAACCGAAGTATCTGCCACTAGCTGAGCTACCTTGTCCCTCGGCCCCAGCCGAGCTACTTCGTCCCTCGGTCCCAGCTGAGCTACTTCGTCCCTCGGCCCTAGCCAAGTTACCTTGTCCCTCAGCCCTAAAGAAGCTATCTCATTCTTCGGATTTGGTCAAACCACCGTGTCATTCGGCCTAAGCCGAGTTAAATCATCTCTCAACTTCCTTTGTACCAGGCTACGTTGTCGTCCGACCTTTTCATCGAGACAATCCCTATGCCTTGGCCTCTACTGGGATGTTCCTCCAAAATTCGAGACAAAAAACCATCCAGGGAAGACAAACAAATGAAAATGGCTGATCCATTTATTGATTTCTAGTCGAACTACAAGGCAAAAGAAAGGGAAAGCACATATAATCCCCCAAAGGGTCAGGACTTGGGGTCAATCCCAGTATCTCCTGCGGCCGCATCAGCAGGAGCATTGCTTGGCCCCCCCTTCTCGAAGGTGTCACGACGGGATGCATCGGTATTTGCATCGGCTCCCAGAATAGCTTCGAGGTCGACATCAGATATTTCTCCATACTCGTCCTCCTCGACCCCCGGGGTGTACGCTTCGTAATGTTTGGCGTCCAGGCACGATAGGTCCAGGATAAGTCTGGGCAACCTTAGCCCGTGCCTCATCCTCGCCCAGCTGAAATGCATCGGCACAGGCCGCCCTGAGTTCATCGGCAAATTCAGTGGATTTTTTGTACTCATCCACCGCTGAGGAGGCCCGCACATTTGCCTCAGCTAATTGCCCCTCCAGTTCGGAGATCCTTCGGTGCCTCAAGGCCGCCTCCTCTCCGAACGCCACTAGCCGCCCCTGAAATTCCTGCCTCGCCCTGTGCAACTACAGGCAAAAAGCCGAGTAAAGCGAAAGTCGAAGGATCAAAATGAGTGAAACTAATAGCGCCCTACCTGCTCCTCCCGCCGGGCTAGCTCCCCCTCCAGCACGTGGACCCTGTTGAGAGCCCTGGACCTAGCCGATTGGTTCTGGCGAAGGTTCTCTTTCAGCTCATCCACCCGAGACTGGGTATCTCCAATTTCTTGATAGGCAAAGTCAACCTCGTCAGATAGTCGGGCAGCTCGTTCATCCGACCACTTTAGCCGGTCCTGTGTATCGGCGAGCTCTTTACTTAGGCAGGTGAGGTGGTCCTGCTGCCACCGGCATTTGTGCTCTTCCTCCTCGAGCCTTTTGCTCCAGCTGGCTTTATCTTCAGCGTGGCTAGATTTCAGCTAGTCCCACCTCTTATCAAAGAACAGTTGCATGGATTTAACCTTGCTCTCGTGCTCCGCCCTAGCCTGAGAAAGCTCCAAACTAACCTTCTCGGATTGCTCGCGGAAGCCTTGGAGTTCACCAATCTGTATGGTGAGTTGAGAGGCTCTTTCCCTCTCAACCGCAAGAGTCCTGTTGGTCTCCCCAAGCTCCCGCTGGAGCTCACCAACCTGTACGGCGAGTCGAGGGGCTCTCTCCCTCTCAACCGCAAGAATCCTGCGAGCCTCCGCGAGCTCCCTTTGTAGGACCACCAGGGCTCGAGAGAGCTTGTCAGTAGAGTCCGCCCTCTCCTTGAAGTGATCGGCCTCGTAGCAGGCCCGAGCCCAAGCTCCAACAGCCAGATGTAAGCGCCATTTCAGTGCCCTCATAATCAGGGCACTCTGCAAAAAAGGATCACATGCATAAAAGACATAGTCCAACTAATCGACTAAAGACTCAACTCCGGTGCGACGACCTACCCGAGATGCGTAGTCTGTGGTGATCCTTGTGAGAGCAAGGTCGTCAATTTCAGGAAGAAGAAAAGCCTCATTCGGCACCCCGGTGCGACGGAAGGCTATCTCAACAAGGTCTTCCGGATGACCCCCTCCTGTTGACGAACTCTCCTCCCCTTGAAACACGGACCGCATCAAAGCGGAGAACCTGGCGCTCACCTCCGAGTCGCGTGAGTGGAAGTCTACTCCCAGGGAGCCATCCAGAACACCCACAACCCACGAACTTCTCGATAGGCCAGCTTCCGCCACCAGGGCCCTCGCTTGAGAAGCTTCAGACGTTTCGGCTCCGGCAAGGAGAGCCCCAGCCGAAGCATCTCCTTCGCTCGCCGGCTCCCCTCCTTCTCCTTCCTCCTCTTCTTCTTCTTTTGCTTCTATCCCCTCAGGGATCCCCCTATCCACAACAGACTCTTCGGGAACTTCTGCTCCCCCCGGAGCCTCCTGTGCCTCGGTGGAAGGCCCTTCACCAGAAAGCCCCTCGTGAATTTCGGTCGTTGGTTCGGCAGGTTCGGCCATCTCCTCGTCGCCCGCTGGCTCTCCCATCGGTGACCCAGGTCGAACCTCAGCAGCCGCAACCTCTTCCCCTGCCTCGATGGAAGCGGAGGTCGCTCCCACCTCCTCCTGTAACCTCGTGGAGCCACTGGCCTCCAATGAGGGAGACCGAACCGCCTCGTCTGTAGGGGCCCCCAAGCCGACCGGCGTTTCTCCTTCGCCATCATCGGACAAAACAACAATGGGGGGGGGAGGAAACCTCAGCAGCCTCCTCCGAAACCCCGTAGCTTCCCGGTCTTCACCCCTGGACAAACCCTCCTCCGGCGCCGAAAGATCGTGCGCCGCCGGAGCTTCGGTAGTTTCAGCCTATGACGTCGAGAAGCGCCGGCTATCACGTCTCCCCCAATCCCCCTAGAGCGGGAGCTGGAAGGGCGAGACCTCTTCTCAGACCGATGCTTGTTGCTAGAGCCAGATCTCCTGCGGCGCTTGCCCAGCTCCTCCCTCATCTGGTCTGCGAGCGCCGACCTTTCGGCTGTAGGGGCAATATGATTCGCCCGTTAGTTCGCACAGAAATCAAAAATGGAGCCATGCTAAACTATCAACTATGAGGTAATACTCACCGCGAGGATTGACGGGGCTCAGTCCGGCCGCAAAAAGAGCATCCTTCGATAGGAGAACGCTGGCTGGGATCGCCTGATTGCCGTGCAGCACAATCAGATCCCTCTTCTCTGAATCAGTTAACTCTGGGTGCGCTTCTGGATCCTTCACGTACTGCCCCCATACCCAAGGGAAGTCCAAACCGATGTTCCCCCCGACTATGAAGAACCGCAACTTCCACTCCTTTATCGACGATGGGTTATCCGATATCATCTTGAAGGATCTCCGGGGACCGATGTAAGGCCATTTTGAGGCCTTCCCGGAGACCATATTGAAACACACCCTGAATAGCGAAAGGATCGCGGTCACCCCGAGGTTTTTGTACGACGAGATGAACCCGATAAGGTTGTGCCAACTGTTGGGGGCCACCATGGTGAAGCATATATTGTAGAACTTCATCACCTCCCGCACCAACGGATGAAGAGGGAACAGGAGACCTGCCCTCAAGCTTTCCTCATAGCAGAACGCCCCATCCTCTAATCCGGATGTCACCCTATCCTCAGCCATCGGGAGCAACAAGATGACATCCTGGGGGATTTTGTACAAGCAGCGCATCCGTTCCAAATCTGCCAAGGTCACCTCCGAAGCTCGATCGCTTGGGCTCACCATATCTTCGATCGCAAGAGATGCTACGCAAGATCACAGCGAAAACGGAAAGACGAAGTTCTTCAAAGGAGAGCGGAAAGGGCACTATAAATAAGGATAGCGCCGCCACGACTCCAATTTTCAATTGAAACCGCCTCAGGGTGAGGGCGAGGCATCCCAACCTAGGCGTCCGGAACTGCCACTATGGGCGCCGTGAAAATTGAGATTTCCCACGCGGTGCTTCCCCAGCCGTTACCTTCGCTCCTAAGAATGACGGATCCACCTCGGAAAGACAAGATGGCCCCACAACATTAATTAGTGTTGGCCCAGATGATAACCCAAGAGGGGGGGGGTGAATTGGGTTCTTTAAAAAATTAGCCTTTTAAAAATGTTTGCTTAATAAGAATGAAGGCAATAGCAATGCAAATACCAAGTGCAGTGAATAAAACAGAGATAGAGAAAGAGTCAACGGAAGCACGGCAAACACAAAGATTTTATAGTGGTTCGGTGTATCCAACACCTACGTCCACTCCCAAGATTCACTTGGGTCCACACTATAATCACCCTAGATTACAGCAGAGTTGTTTTACAAGCTCACAACTCAAACTTGTTGTTTTCCGGGCACAACGAACCCAGCTGGTTTTCAAGGGCTCACCAGCACAAAAACCCTAACCCAAGCTTTACCAAGCTTGTACCGAGGTAAGACTACCTCCACTAGTTCAATCCCCCAGATTGAACTAGACACAAAGAATAGAAGTATTATTTTTCAGTTACAAAGATCCTCAATGAGCAGATAAACAAATATAAGAATAAAGTTTAGAAAAGCCTGATTTGCAGTTGGTTGGCTTTGAGCTTTTCTTCTTTTCCTCAACTCCTTTGAAGTGTAGAATCGGGCCTCAGCTTGGATTCTTCACGGAATGTACGTTGGAGTTGATTTGAGCTTTTCTCTTTCTTTGAGTGTTGAAAATCACTTGAGATGCTCTTGAATAGCTCTTGGATTTTCTTCTGAAACTTCCTTGGATTGTTGAGCTTGAACACAGAAGGAGCTTCCTTGGATTTCACACTCTTTCTTTCACTCTATTTTGAATCACGGATTTTTTCAAATGAAGCTCTGTTTTTCCGATTTTTCTTTCCTTTTCTCTTGAAATGAATATCTCTCAGTTTGTATATGTTTGATTTGAAAGCGGCTTCTCTATTTATAGATTCTGCAAAAATATAGCCGTTAGAAACAAAGAAAAATAGCCGTTAATCAAAAATCTTACCGTTGACGCTGAGTTGGCATTCGGAAAAATTTCGCCCAGATTTGCTGGAGTCGACTCATGCTTTCCGCGAGACGGCTCGAGGTCGTGATACCAAAAATAGAAATGTTCAGAAAGTCAAAGGGTCGACTCATCAAAAATGAAGTGTCGACTCCTGACAGTCGGGGGTCGACTCATGAAAAGTTGGGGGTCGACTCGCGAAATGCTCAGAAAAACACACCTCTGGTGTCTGAGCGGAGTCGACTCGCACAGTCATGGAGTCGGCTCGACAGAATCGGGGGTCGACTCGAGAAATTGGGTCGACTCGAGACAGACAGTCATTTCTGTACTCTGAGTGGAGTCGACTCTGAAACTCTAGAGTCGGCTCCGGAACGTATCAAAAATCAGAAAGTTTTCTGATTGACTTTAAATTCATTCCAGATTCATTTTAAATCATTATTTTGACTTAAATATAATAAAATTGACATTAGGAATCAATTTAAGAAATGTTCCAAAAACTCATTGATTATAATATGAAGTATAAAATTTCTTTTTGAAAGCTTAAACATTGAGCTTGAAGTTACTTCAAATTGATTAAAGTTATACTTTAACATTCTCATCATTGTTCTAAATAAATTCATTGCTCATGTAAATAAACTCATTACATCTTTTAATACTCATGGCTTTTGGTAATCATCAAAATCAATAAGATTGGGGCATCAAATTCTCAACAATCTCCCCCTTTTTGATGATGACAAAAACATTGAGTTTATGCATGATTGATTAGAGAATTTATTTTCTTTTCATAGTTAGGCTTAGGCTCCCCCTGAATGAGGTAGCTCCCCCTATGAAACTCAAATAAATATCCCATATTCAATTATTTATCTCATTCATTCAATCATTTTAATATCATTTGATTAATCAATTTCTCCCATATGCATATACAGTTATAAAACTATAAAACTCTCCCCCTTTTTTGTTATCAACAAAAAGGTAGAGAAGCAATAAACATTATCATTCATTCATTCAAGATTTGATTTAACAAAATCATTCATTCATTGATAATAGGAAGAAATACATTGAGTATTCAAAAAAGATAATTCATTACATCAAAGTGTCAAATACATCAAAGTGTCTAATACATTGATACCAAAATGTAAAACAAAACATTAACTTCAATACATTGCAAGGACTGAGTATCTAATACATTAAAAGTGAGTCCTAACAATCCTAGTCAAATGATCAATTATGTTTTTCATTCCATCAGTTTGTATCTTCACATAGTCCTTTAGTCTCTCATCACAAAGGTGCAAGCAGTCAAAATTTTATCTTGTAGCTCAGCATTGCATTTAGAATATGTTTCGCCATCTCCGCAGACATCTTTAAGTTCTTCAAATATGTTCTTAAGATCTCCACTTAAAGACTCTGAAGAAGTGCTAGAGTAGATTCAATTTGGTGATTCGGTCATCCAAAGAGTATAGAGTTTCCTTGAGATTCATAAACTTGTTTTCAAACTCTGATTTTAATTTTTCTGACTGATCATCAAGAAGGCCTTTGAGTTGCCTTAACTGAAGTTCTGTGAAGCCAACAGATGAAGATGAAGCTGATCAAACAACGGAGCAGGGGTAGGAGCAGGAGCAGAAATAGGAGGGCTCGGAGGTGCAGGCGAAGAGTGTCTAACCGATGGTCCCGGTGCCTCAGCATCCGCTGCTCTTTCCTCTATCAAACCTTTCCTTTCCCATCTTCCGTTCTTCTTAACAAATCCCATCCTATGTATAGTGGCCAAGCTGTAAAAATCTGTGTGTCTCAAGTTCCTCATAGGCTCACTATCTGAAATGACAATCCCTTGGCTCTGAAAAATTTTAGTGAGGATCATGCCATAGGGCAAGCTTGATTTTCTCTTACCTCCACAGTCGGCAATATACCATAAAATCATACTAGGAAGGTTAATGGGTTTACCCGTTACAATTGCATCCATTACAAAAATATCCCTTTCTGACACATAATCGAATCTCCCAATTTTGGGAAAAAGGATTCTACTACAGATGTTGTGGAGCAGTCTCAGTTCTAAGGATAACTGATTGGCAAAAACTTCCTCAAAACCGACAACCTCCCGGTTAAGTAGTCTAGAAAGAGCTGGGCATCTGTCATCCGAAGAAAATGTAGAAGTTCCTGACAAGGGTAGATCCAACAATCTTGAAAGCAGCTCTACAGTCACTGAAATTCGGTTTCCTCTAACAATGCTTATAAGACCATTATCTCTCTAGATAGATTCTTATAAAATTCCTTGACAAGGGCAGGATATGTAGGGCAATCTAAGGAGAAGATCTTTTCCCAACCCATCTCTATCAACTGTCTTCCCAAAAGAAATCCCTCAGCCTCAAACAATTCAAAATCTACTTTTCTCCCCGTAGTAATAATTCTATCAGCAAGTCTATCTACCTGAGAAGGAGCCGTAGATGGAGAAGCATTTGGAGTTGAGAAGAAGGTTGAATCCGAGCTAGGTGATGGCTCACGAACCGGACGCCTTACGGTCTTCCTCACAGCCCTCTTCCTCTTCACTCCGGCCGCACAAAGGTTAGAACCTCGAGTTTTAGGGGCCATTGATCGATTGGAAGGGTTAATCAGGATTCTTGGGAATTTGGAAGGTCTGGAAGTGTTTTGGAGAGAGTATTTTGAGAGATTGAGACGTTAGAAATGAACGGCGAGTCGACTCTGCCCTAGATAAATCGACCTGGGACCACTTCGAGTCGGCTCCCGCAAAGCGAGGGGTCGACTCCGGACAGTCACAGAAAACCATCCCGAAGTGGAGTCGACTCGCGCCGAGAAGGGGTCGACTCGAGAGTTTCAGTAGAAACCTGGAGTCGACTCCGATACTCACCGAGTCGGCTCCGAGACCATTTCAGAGCAAAAACATGAAATTTCTGAAATGTGTCCGGAAATTGATCATAAAAATTGATAAAATAATCATTGGATTTGAATAGATCAATTAGATGAATTCTAGATAAGATTTCCTTAAAGATCAAGGATTTGAAAGAATTTTAGATAAAATTTCCTTAGGGGTTTCAAATTCATTCTAATGGATCACAAATCCCTAACTCTCCTCTAAGATAACAGAATCTTTCTTCACTTAAGGGTTTTGTAAATATATCTGCTAATTGTTCTTCAGTATTAACATAATCAAGACATATTTCATTATTTGCAACATGTTCTCTTATAAAATGATATCTAATTTCTATGTGTTTGGTTCTAGAATGTTGAATTGGATTTTTAGTTAGATTAATTGCACTTGTGTTATCACATCTTATAGGTGTTTTATCAAGTGTGATACCATAGTCTTCAAGTTGTCGCTTAATCCATAGGATTTGAGCACAGCAACTTCCAGCTGCTACATATTCAGCTTCAGTAGTTGATAATGCAACTGAATTTTGCTTTTTGCTAAACCATGAGATTAAGTTACTTCCTAAGAATTGGCATGCACCACTTGTGCTTTTTCTATCTAACTTACATCCAGCATAATCAGAATCAGTGTATGCAATCAGATTTAATGTTGAGTCTCTAGAATACCATAAACCTACATTTTTAGTTCCACTTAAGTATCTTAGTATTCTTTTAACAGCAATTAAATGTGATTCTTTAGGTTCAGACTGAAATCTAGCACATAAGCAAACAGCAAACATTATATCTGGTCTACTTGCAGTTAAGTAAAGTAGGGATCCGATTATACCTCGATAATATTTTTGATCAACCTTCTTACCTTCTTCATCTTTGTCCAGCTTGCATGAAGGACTCATTGGTGTTCCGAGGGGTTTGATTGATTCCATACCAAACTTCTTTAGAATTTCTCTTGTGTACTTTGTTTGGTTGATAAAGATTCCCTCTTTGCTTTGTTTGATTTGGAGTCCAAGGAAGAAGTTGAGTTCTCCCATCATGCTCATTTCAAATTCGCCCTGCATCAACTTAGCAAACTCTTGACATAGAAGATTGTTAGTAGCACCAAAAATGATATCATCAACATATATTTGAACTACTAATAAATCCTTACCTTTTCTTTTCAAAAATAATGTTTTATCAACATTTCCTCTTATAAATCATTTTCAATTAAAAATTTACTTAATCTATCATACCAAGCTCTAGGTGCTTGTTTCAAACCATATAATGCTTTGTGCAATTTAAAAACGTGATTTGAAAATTCATGATCTTCAAAACCTGGTGGTTGTTCTACATATACTTCTTCATTTATAAATCCATTTAGAAAAGCACTTTTACATCCATTTGAAATAAGTTAAAATTCATATGACATGCAAATGCAAGTAATAGTCTAATGGCTTCTAATCTAGCTACTGGTGCAAAGGTTTCATCAAAATCAATACCTTCTTCTTGATTATATCCTTTTGCAACTAATCTAGCTTTGTTTCTAATTACTATGCCATTTTCATCTAGTTTATTTCTAAATATCCATTTTGATCCTATAACAGAATGATTTTTAGGTCTTTCAACTAAGGTCCATACATTATTTCTAGTGAATTGATTTAATTCTTCTTGCATTGCTAACATCCAATTATTATCTTTTTCAGCTTCTTCAATAGTTTTAGGTTCAATTTGTGATACAAATGCAAGATGATTACTAATATTTCTCATAGATGATCTAGTTCTTATTCCTTGAGATGGATCACCTATAATCAATTCCTTAGGGTGACTATAAGCATATCTCCAATCTCTAGGTAGATCTACATCATTATGATTAGTGTTAGTATCATCATCCTTAGGTGAATCATTATCTTTAGCTCTTGTTCATGATCTAAAGATACATCAATATTTAATTTTTCAAGATCTTTCTCAATTATGTTTGTATCTTCTTCATCATCAAATTTTTCGGAACGGTTGCTAAAGATTCATCAAAAACTACATGAATGGATTCTTCAACAACTAAAGTTTTCTTGTTAAATACTCTATATGCTTTACTAGTTGTTGAATATCCTAAGAATATTCCTTCATCAGATTTAGCATCAAATTTGCCTAAATTATTTTTACCATTATTGTGAACAAAACATTTACAACCAAATGCATGAAAATATTTAATGTTGGGTTTTCTATCATGCCATAATTCATAAGGTGTTTTCTTTAAAATTGGTCTGATTAAGGCTCTATTTAAGATGTAACATGCTGTGTTAATAGCTTCCGCCCAAAAGTATTTCGGTAGTTTACTTTCACATAGCATGGTACGGGCCATGTCTTCTAGAGTCCTATTTTTCCTTTCAACTACACCATTTTGTTGTGGGGTCCTAGGTGCAGAAAAGTTATGATTAATACCATTTTCATTGCAAAAACTTTCAAATAAGTGATTTTCAAATTCAGTTCCATGATCACTTCTTAGAGACACTATGGTAGTGTTTTTCTCATTTGTGACTTTCTTGAAGAATTTCATGAATATCGAGAAAGTCTCATCTTTGTGAGCTAAAAACATTACCCAAGTGAATCTAGAGTAATCATCTACTATCACAAGACCATATTTCTTTCCTCCTAGACTTGTGGTTCTAGTTGGTCCAAAAAGGTCCATGTGAAGTAGCTCTAATGGCCTAGAAGTTGAAACAATTTTTTTTTGAAAGAACTTCTAGTTTGTTTTCCAAACTGACATGCATCACATATTTTGTTATTTTCAAAATCTAGTTTAGGTAAACCTTTTACTAAATCCATTCTTAATTAGTTTTGAAATCAGGTGTGTGCTTGCGTGACCTAATCTACGATGCCACAACCAATCTCATTCATATTAGCATTATTAGCAACTAAGCAATGATTACTAGTAGACAATTTGTCTAAATCAATCAAGTATACATTGCCATTTCTATTTCCAATAAAAACAATGCTATTATCAATGGGATTAGCTAAGTGCATAAAGAAGATTCAAATGATACTTTAAAACCTTTATCACATAATTGACTTATACTAATTAAGTTATGCTTTAAACCATCAACATAAAGTACATTTCAATATATGTGGAGGGAGTTATTTGAATTTACCAAACCCCATGATTTGGCCTTTGCCATTGTCGCCAAATGTAACAACTCCTCCTTTCTTTTCTTCAAGGGTGATGAATTCTTCTTTGTCACCCGTCATATGTCTTGAGCAGCCACTATCAAGATACCACTTTCTCTTTGATCTTTTGGCCACAAGACATTCCTGCAAAATATCAAACTTTATGTTTAGGTACCCAAGCTTTCTTGGGTCCTTCATGGTTAGTAGCAAAAAATTGTTCCTTTCGGAACCCATATTTTCTTTCCTTTAATATTTAATTTTTATTAGGTTTCTTTTACATTCATAAGATTTATGTCCTTTTTGATTACATTTAAAGACATGTAAAATTACTTTGTTCACAAAAATATTTTTAAGTGATTTTTGTTTTCTTAAAGTGTTATATCCTAATCCGGCTTTGTCAAAAACTGCTTTTTGACTATTTAATAACATTAGTTTAGTTGAGCTTAAGTAAATTTATCAACTATGTTCTTATGTTTTTTAACTCTTTCTTTAGTTTATCATTTTCATTAGAGATTGATTCTTTTTCTTTTATTAAAATTTCATTTTCAGATTTAAGTTTCTTAACTTCATTATTAAGATTTTCCTTTTCTTGAATGAAAGTTTTCATTTTTCAAAAACTTGTATTTCTTTTTCAAAACTTGAAATCAACAAGTTCATTAAAAGCTTCAAATTCATCAAAAGCAAATTCATCACAAGGGTTTCGGAACTTACCTCATCGTTGTCGTCCGCCATGAAACAATTTGCAACTTCTTTTGTTCTTCTTCTTCGGAAGAAGATTCATCGCTGTCACTCCATGTTGCCACATAAGCCTTCTTTTTCTTTTTGTAGGCTTTCTTCAATTTTGGACAATCATATCTAAAGTGCCCTGGTTTCTTACACTCATAACAAGTCAAGGGGTCTTTCTCTTTTTCTTTGTCCTTGTCCTTTTTTTATCCTTTTCTCCTTCCACTTAATCCAAATTTTTTCTTGTGGAAGGGTTTCTTTCTCCTCATAAATTTTTAAATTTCTTTGCTAAGAGAGCAGTCTCTTCATCATCATCATCATCATCATCACTGCTGCTCTCTTCTTCTTTTGCAGCTTTGAGGGCAATACTTTCTTTTTCTTTGTTCCTCCTCTACATGCTGCTTCATAGTCAGCTCATGGGTCATAAGGATCCAAGAAGCTCCTCCAAGGGTAAAGTGTTGAGGTCCTTGGCTTCTTGGATTGCTGTCATTTTGCTTCCCATGATCTTGGTAATGACCTAAGAATTTTGCGAACAAGTTCAGAGTTAGTATAGTCTTACCAAGACTTTTCAAACCATTTACAATATCGTGAATCTAGTGTACATGCATGCAATGGTTTCAGTTTGTTCCATGCTAAATAATTCATATTTATGAACAAGAATATTAATTTTAGATTCTTTTACTTGATTTGTACCCTCATGGGTAACCTCTAATCTATCCCAAATCTCTTTGCGGAATTACATGTAGAGATTCGATTAAATTCATTAGCATCTAAGAACAATATAAAACATTCATGGCTTTAGCATTGAGCTGTGCCATTTTCCTATCATTATCATTCCAATCCCTTTCGGGCTTAGGAACAATAGTGCCATCAATAATGTGTGGGTGTACTAGGTCCATTATTATAACACCCCATATCATAATCAGAAGCTTGAATGAATATCCTCATTCTAGCTTTCCAATATGAATAGTTGAACCATTAAACAAAGGAGGTCTATTTGTAGAATGACCTTCAGCAAATGATCCAACTTGTGTTGCCATTTGGATCTTTAGCTCTTGATCGTGTGATCAAATCTAATGAGCACTAGCTCTGATACCAATTGTTGGCCCAGATGGCAACCCAAGAGGGGGGGGTGAATTGGGTTCTTTAAAAAATTAGCCTTTTAAAAATGTTTGCTTAATAAGAATGAAGGCAATAGCAATGCAAATATGCAGTGAATAAAACAGAGATAGAGAAAGAGTCAATGGAAGCACGGCAAACACAAAGATTTTATAGTGGTTCGGTGTATCCAACACCTACGTCCACTCCCAAGATTCACTTGGGTCCACACTATAATCTAGATTACAGCGAGTTGTTTTACAAGCTCACAACTCAAACTTGTTGTTTTCCCGGGATCACAACGAACCCAGCTGGTTTTCGGGCTCACCAGCACAAAACCCTAACCCAAGCTTTACCAAGCTTGACCGAGGTAAACTACCTCCACTAGTTCAATCCCCCAGATTGAACTAGACACAAAAATAGAAGTATTGTTTTCAATTACAAAGCTCCTCAATGAGCAGATAAACAAATATAAGAATAAAGTTTAGAAAGCCTGATTTGCAGTTGGTTGGCTTTGAGCTTTTCTTCTTTTCCTCTTTTCCTCAACTCCTTTGAAGTGTAGAATCGGGCCTCAGCTTGGATTCTTCACGGAATGTACGTTGGAGTTGATTTGAGCTTTTCCTCTTCTCTTTGAGTGTTGAAAATCACTTGAGATGCTCTTGAATAGCTCTTGGATTTTCTTCTGAAGCTTCCTTGGATTGTTGAGCTTGAACACAGAAGGAGCTTCCTTGGATTTCACACTCTTTCTTTCACTCTATTTTGAATCACGGATTTTTTCAAATGAAGCTCTATTTTTCCGATTTTTCTTTCCTTTTCTCTTGAAATGAATATCTCTCAGTTTGTATATGTTTGATTTGAAAGCGGCTTCTCTATTTATAGATTCTGCAAAATATAGCCGTTAGAAACAAAGAAAAATAGCCGTTAATCAAAAATCTTATCGTTGACGCTGAGTTGGCATTCGGAAAAATTTCGCCCAGATTTGCTGGAGTCGACTCATGCTTTCCGCGAGTCGGCTCGAGGTCGTGATACCAAAAATAGAAATGTTCAGAAAGTCAAAGGGTCGACTCATCAAAAATGAAGTGTCGACTCCTGACAGTCGGGGGTCGACTCATGAAAAGTTGGGGGTCGACTCGCGAAATGCTCAGAAAACACACCTCTGGTGTCTGAGCGGAGTCGACTCGCAAGTCATGGAGTCGGCTCGACAGAATCGGGGGTCGACTCGAGAAATTACGTGGGTCGACTCGAGACAGACAGTCATTTCTGTACTCTGAGTGGAGTCGACTCTGAAACTCTAGAGTCGGCTCCGGAACGTATCAAAAATCAGAAAGTTTTCTGATTGACTTTAAATTCGTTCCAGATTCATTTTAAATCATTATTTTGACTTGAATATAATAAAATTGACATTAGGAATCAATTCAAGAAATGTTCCAAAAACTCATTGATTATAATATGAAGTATAAATTTCTTTTTGAAAGCTTAAACATTGAGCTTGAAGTTACTTCTAAATTGATTAATGTTATACTTTAACATTCTCATTCATTGTTCTAAATAAATTCATTGCTCATGTAAATAAACTCATTACATCTTTTAATATACTCATGGCTTTTGGTAATCATCAAAATCAATAAGATTGTGGCATCAAATTCTCAACAATCTCCCCAACAATTAGGGCATCATTGCACAGGCTATCAAATGCGCATCCCTAGATACGGATCGCACCACTTAAGCCTATACTCCCTACGCCCGAACCTACGCTTCGAACTAGGGAGTGGGGGGCATGTGTTGAGGGGTAGAATCGTCATTGCATTGATAATCGTGCGAAGGGGCTAAGATCAGCCCCATCCCTCCACCCGCTACGATATGCCCCCGAGGAACAAGCTAAACTAATATGGTCCGGCAGGCCATGCAACCCCTGACTCATTTTTTCTGAGCTACCTATAGCTCGACCTCTCCGAGCTCCCACAGCTCGACTTCCCGAGCCTCCCATGGCTCAACTTCCCCGAGCTTCCCACAGCTCATTTTCCCCGAGCTACCTATAGCTCGTCCTCTCCGAGCTCCCAAAGCTCGGCTTGCCCCGAGCCTCCCATGGCTCGACTTCCCCGAGCTCCCCGCAGCTCGTTTTCCCCGAGCTACCTACAGCTCGACCTCTCCGAGCTCCCATAGCTCGTCTTCCCCCGAGCTACCTATAGCTCGACCTCTCCGAGCGCCCATAGCTCGGCTTCCCCCGAGCCTCTCATGGCTCGACTTCCCCGAGCTCCCCGCAGCTCATTTTCCCCCGAGCTACCTATAGCTCGACCTCTCTGAGCTCCCATAGCTCGGCTTCCCCCGAGCCTCCCGCGTCATTTTTTATGGCATTAGATGTTAAACTTTATTATCATATTCATCTTTATTTTTTTATTAAAAATTAAATTTTAGTAATATAAATATATTTTATATTAAAATGATTGAACCGATTGAACCAGTGACTCGAGCCCTTGGCCGGGTCGATGTCCGAGCCGGGCCTGACAACTATGGCATTATCTCTTATATATATATATATATATATATATATATAGAAAGAGAGAAAGCGTGCGTTAGATTTGGCTTGGCAGTCTCCTCTGGTGTCGAACATACCCAGCCAAACTCAAATGGGATAGATCATATATGTCTGACGTCCATTTTCCCATATGTTTTCATTAGCCTCTCTAGATGTGCAAAACTTAGCCAAGGATTAGGTTTTGCAATCCTAAAGCAGGTTTTGGTTAATTAAATAGGTTTTTAGGATTTAATGGGCCAAATCTTTGATTGGTCCGAGCTGAAAAAAGAAAAAGGAAAGAGAAAGCTAATGAAATAAGGAAACAGAGATCAATAATGAGATCTTGATCCTGTTTCCTAAACAAGGTAGAGGTAAATAGAAAATTAATCCTATAGCTTAGATCTAGTGGACCTCAACAAGTAGTCATTAGGTGGCTGCCGATCGTCATCTAAAACCTAGTAGGGCCGATGCTCTGTTTCATGTTTCTGTACTCGGCCATATCCGACCACCAGTCGGCCACACCGGCGCCGTAAGAAGACTGGAGAAGAAGAGCTAGTGGAAATGAGGAGTACAATGGGATCGAGGAAGCGATAAAAAATTTAACAACTCCCGTTTGCTGCCTCCCTGTTTCATGGAAGAATGAGACCGTGACTGGTCTCCGATGAAGGTTTCTGTGACGCGCTGAGGTTGCTTCTTTATTTAATTAACTTATTAATGGGGGCAATTCTTTAAGGTAAGTCAAGGCCCAAGAGTAAATATCACTGACTCGGTCTTCTGCAGTAACTTTTACTTGGAAAGGAATAGCCCTCTGAGAAGACATTGGCGTTTTTCCAGTAGAAAGAAAGCTCACGGGCGCTCGATGAGAAAGTATAATGAAAAACAACAAATCTGGTTAAAAGACAGTCATTTAGATTCTGACTGTTAGTCGAAATTTTTGATAAGAAATGTCCTCTAAGCAGAAGAGTTCTGGCTCTTTAATTGCTTTAACATAACTAAAGGACAGCTTGCAACGGACGAGCCTTGGCCGAGCCAGAGAAGCTCTAACCCCCTTCCAAAGAAGCTCTAGCCTAACTCTCATCATGAAGGACGCGAAAGCTTTTGTGGCCGCCTCTCTCGTAAACCTATCGTTTGCAGTCGTGCAGATTCCCGCCAAGGCTGCCTTCAACAAGGGTATGAGCACATTCATTTATGTGTTCTATAGGCAGCTGATTGCTACTCTCTTCATGACACCGATTGCTTTGGTGCTTGAAAGGTAATGCTCTCTTTTCTCTCTTGGATTTGGACCCCTTTATTATTGTGATTTATATATTATTATTTAAACAAGTACAATATACCACGTAGATTTTCTATTTTTATTTGTTATTGTTGTTTTGAGGTTCTAGTACTATCTCCCAATTAATTTTTTAGTATTCATGTATTTAAATTGAATATTACACGGCAATCATGAAACATTTGCCAAAACATGCTAAGGAAATGAATTAAACCAATAGTATCACATGTAAAAGAACAAAATATAACAAGACTACCACTACAAAATATACTAGCTAGGGTCTAGAATATGAAAATGTTATTTTCAAAAGTCAGACCTGTAAGCCTATCTAATCCCCCGGTAGAGACTCCATCTTAGATGTTTCTTTGGTTTTCATGCTTTTGTCTTTCATTTATTGATTTGGTTTTCATTGCCTTTGCTTTTGAAACGGGTTTAATAGATAGGATAGGGCATGTCGCATGACAGTCCTGCTAAACAAAGTTAGTCTTGTGCTGACCAAACTAAGTCAAGTCCATGTACGACAAGCTTTCATCAGCTTGAGCTCGGATCAAAATATTTTAGGCCCATGAATAGGTTTAAATGGGTTAAGTAAAATTTAAAATAAATCAGTTCACGGTCTCTGTCACATTTTGTTACGTGGTAAGCACCATAATGAGACCAGAAATTCTGTTTTATGCATGCATGACTTATCTGAAATCCAATTGTCCAAAGAAAAGCCTTCATAATGAGTAAATGAGAAAGACAATTTATAGAATGAGTGACTTATGTTAAATTTTATTGATAAACAAACAATAGTTTTTTTTTAAAAGTAAGTAGGATGAAAGAAGAATGTATAATTAAAGAGTATATTTTAAGATATTAGATGAAACCTATTCTTTTTTATATTAAAAAATTGTCCATATAGTAAAAAGAATTATTATTTTAAACCAAATATTGAATTATCCCTACTAGTATTGTAAACTAAATGACACATTATCTAAATGAGACAACTAGACAGCTTGAATCATAATAAAATAATATAAGCTTAATGTTAGACCCCTTGAATGAGAGCAAAATAATAGGGATGGATGACAAAGACTTGGAGGGTTAGTGCCTGATCATATTTTTCATTCATAAACCAAGATTGGTTACTTGTGGGTTTTAAAACAAATGAATTGCTAAATCTTTAATCTCTCACATGTAATTTAATGTGATTCATATCACAACACCAACTCAAAGTTTCAATTCTAAAACATAAATCCTTTTCCTTTATTCAACTCAATTTTAACTTATATTTTTTGTAAAATGCTAAGATTCGAAGTCTTCTTTTCTCTTCCATTGATTTAATTTTTGGTCTACCTTTAAGAGCATAGAAAGGAAGTTGGGGTCAACTAGATGTCAAAGCTAACAACTAAGCCAATCAGATAATAATAAAAAAAGGTACATTATTGAAGGTTGTACCAGCTATCATAGATTGGATCTCGATCCTCTCAAAAGGCTTTTTTTTTCTTAAGATGGGACGGAGGGAGGGGGTGAATTTTGTTTTGGATCTTCACATATTTGTCATTCAAAAAATGATATTGCATGCATACATTTTTTTGGTATATTTTACACAACCATATATATATAATATCTTATAATATGATATGATTATTAATTTATAATATAATATTACTCTACACACATAATATCAAATAGTATGCTATAATATATTAGTATTATATTATAATATGAAAATACATCGTGTAACATATGACAATACAATAGAGCTGCTTTTATTATATATAACTTTTATAATTAGATATTAGAATATATGTCATTATATCATAAAGAATATAAAATATTCTATATAAAATAAAAATTTTAATAAATTTTAATATGTTAATATTACATTAATGTTGGTACTTACGAAAGCATATGGAATATAATATTGTCTGCATATTGTAAACTTTCATTGACATGTTATGCTATGCAGGAAGAAAGCTCCTCCACTATCATTCATGGTCTGCATCAAGATTTTCATGCTTGCTTTAATAGGGTAAGTTTTAAAATCAAATTTAGATCATTCTATGTTGTTCTAAGTTTACCTTTCATATTTTATTTTGGATATAACATATCCATACTCTTATTTATCTAATACAACAGATTTCTAATGCATCTTAACCCTTTTTTCCCCTCCTTTTGGTGTGTTCAGCCATGTTGTATGCTTAAATGCATATTCAATTGGTCTTCATTACACAACACCCACAGCAGCAGCAGCAATGGAAAATTCCGTTCCTGTGATTACTTTTATCTTTGCCGTTCTATTTAGGTATGACCTATCACACTATTGAAAAGTTCTGCATTTTTTTCATGAATATTGTTGCCAGTAATCTTAAAAACATGCATTAAAATTTTTTTATGACAGAACAGAGAGGGTTAAGATAAAAAGTTTTCGAGGCATCGCTAAAGTTTTTGGACTAGCACTCTGCCTAGCTGGCATCCTAATATTAGCCTTTTACAAGGGACCCCAGTTGAAATCCTTCAACCATCACCACCTTCTTAGACATGAAATTAGCCAGGCTAATGGAGCTAGCTACCATTCTCTCAAGAGATGGGCCCTGGGGACACTCCTCGTGACCATTTCTACTTCAGCCTTGTCTCTATGGATGGTCATACAGGTATGCTTCTTAGATAGGCATAATTTGCAAATAGGACTGCACGCAGTCCTTAAATGATCTAGCATTTCTATCTTTTGTTCTCAATAGAGAATGTTTTAACTTTCACTAGGGATATGTGTTGAGGGAGTACCCTGCCAAGCTTATATTAACCACTATTCAGTGCTCATGGAGTACCATTCAGTCATTCTTTGTGGCTCTGGCATTTGTGAGGGACTTTTCTCATTGGAAGTTGGGCTTTGACATGGGTCTTCTCTCAGTGACTCTCGGTGTAAGTAATTTTCTTTTCTTTGATTTTTTTTAATTGCTTTTTTCTTTGCATTCTTTATGTACTCCATCAGACCCCATATTTTCTTAAGAAATGATAGCATAGAAGAGCTAGACCTTCCTCACATAGATGGCCTAAAACTTTCTAATAATAAAATTAATTAAAAAAAGGTTAAATTTAGTGAAAAGATGAATTTTTTCAATGATAGTTAAACTATGCAAACTAGCACTAGCCTAGCTATCACAACCCTGCATTAAAAATAATGCATGCCTTTGCTATCTTTTATGATATGTTAACATTTGATTGCATGTCCATGTATAGACTTAAGCAAGAAGACTCCAAATTTTTCGAACATCACTTGTTTTATTATGAATCATATCAAATTTGTTGCTCATGTTTTAATTGAAAAAAAAAAATCTGAACCACAATGCATTGATATATTCCTTATCTTATTTACTGTTACAATTTGATCATCTAATAAGTGATGTATGACAGGGGATCATGGCCACTGGAGTCTCATATTACTTGTCATCATGGATTATTGAGAAGAAGGGCCCAGTTTTTCTAGCCATGACCACACCATTAGCTCTAATTTTTCAAATCATATTCTCTTCTTTTCTTCTTGGAGAAATGATTAATTTGGGAAGGTGTCCTTCAATGCTTCACCAAACTTGTTTTTCATATTCTAATGTTATGCTTGAAATATGACTTACTATTTTAAATTATTGTTACAGTATTCTAGCTGGAGTTTTGATGATTGGAGGCCTTTACAGTGTTCTTTGGGGAAAGAGCAAAGAACAAAATGATAGGCCAACAACGGAGGATGAAAACATAGAGGAGATAGAACCAGCAACAGTGTAACAGAGTTGGGTTAATTAATATTGGTAGCTCTTCATTATATATTCTTATGATTGTTTGATTCTCTGAACACGAAACACTTCAAATTCCGCACTTTGAGAAGAACCTATCCACCGAAACTAGATGTCAGAGTTGGAACATGAAGTTAGTTATATCAATCTCCAGTTATTTTGGCCATGCATGCCTCGGTTCTATATTGACGTAGGTCGCCGTCTTAACTCCTCTAATATGGCTTTCTTCTGCTTCATTGCTTGTCCAGCGGTCACGAGGGCCTGAGGCAAGCCACCACATTCTCCGATCACATCCTTTGCCATCCTTTCCAACTTTGAGGTTTCTAACACACTCCCCGCAACCTTGGTCAGCAGATCCCATGATTCCTCCTCCGACAAAACTCTCACTTCAACTATGATTTGGCTCTCCATTGCCCTGCAAACATCCCTGCTCCGAGCTGTAATTATAACTTTGCAACCCTTTTGTTCACTTCCACAGGGAATTCCGACATTGTTAAGATCCAACCTGTCCCTTAGATCATCCAGAATTATGAGGATATTGTTCAAATCTTTCAGTCTAGCCGAAAGTTTGCTTGCAGTTGCTGATTCACTCTCCTCGGCAAACTTCAATCCTAGTAATGAGCACATTGAACCTGAAATATGCTTGTTGTGTCATTGTACATGACTTTAAGATGCAGCCTTTTTTGTTGTGTGGGGGGTATATTCACCAAACAAAAAATTTGTGTGTGGTATCACAGCATTTCTTTCTATTATTTTCAACAGATAAACTACAGACAAGGCTGAGAGGGGAAGGTGGCGTCAAAGCATTGCTAGGAATGGTTAGATGTGGGCACCCTGATGCTCAAGTTGCACGTGGCATTGCAAACTTTGCAAAGTGTGAATCTAGAGCTTCTACACAAGGCAAAGGCTTCCCTTTTGACTGATGATCTTACCATTTGAATGGTGTAATTTAATCTCTTGAGATAATTTTTCATGTTAATTTTCTACTCAGAAGTTATTGTTAGGCATCCTGTTTTCCTGTGGTACTAGTATTTAGTCATCCATATACAGCAATATTTTTGGGGGTTTAAATTTATATTGATCTTTTACAGGTATTGATGTTCTATAACTTGATTATTAGTGTAGAATCTCAACTTATGAAGTTGCTTACATTTCTTCCCTTTCCAATCCAATGATTAATGTTCTGTTTTATGAGATCTATCATCATGTCTTTGTAAGTGGTAAACATGGAGGTACTATAGGTCCATTACTTGTGTCTCTCTTGATGCATGGATCCTGTATGCTATCACAATGTGGGGTCAAAAGTCAGAGAAAAGTTAGGAGTAGAGCAGGAAAAACATAGTCCTTAGAAAGTGGCAATGTGATTTAAGAAGAATTTGCCCATCATATTTTGTATTTAGTAACAGGAATTGTTCTGCATAATTTTATTTAGGATTTATAATAAATTGTTAATGGAAATTTCCATACTTCAACAATTTCCTATACCTCCCTGCCCTTTGCATAAAAAACAATTATCTGTACCTTAGTTGCTCTCTCCTTTTCCTTAATTGTAGCTGAAAAGGAAAGCTCCATGAAAGCATTGTCAGTATCAATGTTCACTTTCTTCCCAAACCCACTTAATTATCATAATGGGACCCAAATTGCAAACTCTACAAAAGTGAGAAAGTAGGGAACTATGTATGGTGTTTTAAAAACTGGAGTGTTCATCAAACCAACAACAGTTGCTAGTTCAATCACTTGGTCAATATGAATAGAATGTGACATAACGATGATGTAATAAAAATATTAACTACTAATTAGTGGACATAAAAATACATTGTAAATTATAAATATATGCATGTAAATTACAAAACAATAGAATTTATTAATCACCATCAAATACAAAGATCAGTGAGGAAAATTAAAACTTAGCAAAGCAAAAAATCATAGTCTATTAATGATCATCAAAAACAAAGATAGCCAAGGCTAATGTTTCGTTTGCATGGATTTCATAATCACAGCATTGGGTTTCATAGCCTCATTCAGAGAGGAGTGGGATAAAGAGAGGAAAGGGTGGTGCTGCAACTGGCCTACCATTGAGCTCCTGTAGTTGAGCTATCATTTGGCAATGGAGGGGGGAGGGAGGAGAGGAATCGAGTGAGCAGAACCAGCCTTAATCCTATTCTGAATCGAGATGCGATGGTTCTCTATATCTCAAGAACTGACTGTTTCATTTGAACCTAGAGTAGTTCAAACAAATTGCTGATTTAACCAAGGTTATCGATGGCTTTAAAGAAATTATACTGATTTTAGCATATTCTGTTTCTCTAGCTAGGTGCGTCAGGACAGGAAGCCTGGCTGGTTTGATCTGGGTTTCAAAACATTAGTCTATGCATAGATTCTGAGAGTGGTGTGGCTGTCGAAACCTTTGTCATCAAAAGCCTACAAGGCTGCTTCTCTTGGTACCTCTGATACGCTGGGAGGACTTAATGACAATTCTCATGTTACAAGCTTTTCATAGAGTCGCTGGTCTCTATTATCTATCTTCATCCAATGTAACACATCAAGCTTCAGTAATTTTGGACCGCCTGCGCATGGTGCTTGGAACCCTAACAATGGACGATAGTCTCATTGAAGCTAGAAGCGTGGATGCTTGGCTTAGCATTTTTGGAATGTCGTTGTAAAAGAACTTTAGAGCAAGTTATGACACATTAAGTGTCATGTATTTTCTTTCTTACAAGTCTTATGTTTACATGAAGTGCAACTTGATGTATTATTAGCTTGTCAAATTATATGGAGATATGAAGCACACATGCATATATGCATAGGGAGATACAGTGAGGTTATAATAGACAGGCTATACTAGTAAGATGTATATCATGTACTTGCCACGATCATCCATAACACCAGATAATCCCCTTCACGCCCAGACATAAGAAATTTAATGGTTAATTAGAATTTAAGTAATATTCATTTGGTGAGAAACAGTCAGCCAACTAAATCATTCATGAATCAAATCATATAACAATGATAGATTAAGGGTGCAACAGCAGTTAGAAATACCCAGGATGGAAGACAATTAATGAGCCAAATAAATAAAAACCAGAAGAGATTTAGTAGTTTGCAGCCGATAAGATGATTCTTCAAATACAAGTATAGTCTTATGAAGCTGTAACAGACCAAATAGGAATGATGAGAGCTCATGACACATTAGATAAGCCGATAAGATGATTCTCCAGTGTTATTATTCGATTGATGCAGTCCTGCAAAACCCACCAGGCAATTAAAAGAATAAAACATTAGATATATAATAAATTTATAGGCAATCAGATATCAAAAGAGAGGCGTTTTCTCCTGGTCGCCCTCGGCTACCGTTCTTGGCCCCTTGAGCCTGCGCCCGCCCAATACATGACACGTAACCTTCCAGAAGTTTGGCACCATATCCTGCTTCGCGTCGGACGATAAGGCTATCCTACTTAACTTGCCTCAAAAAGATAAGACTATCCTGCTTGTTCTCTCGGCCTTATCCCCCCTAATTCTCAACCCGGGATGCGTCTAGTCTCTTGTAACCGTTTCCTTCGTCACCTCGTAACAAATCCAAACTCACCAAACATTCGTATTTTAACGGCAGATCAATCAATGGGCCATTCACTTGGGTTATATAAAATTTATGCGCGATATCATTATTGACAAAAAAAAAAAAGAAAGATTCCTTCGGGATACGTGATTGGCTGATATTCGATTGTCTCCATGGCCCATCTTTGTCAGTGCAGACATCCCCAATGGCTTGAGAGTCTCTGACCTTATTGTTCAGGATCTGCCTAACATTCTTCTCTTATAACCACTCTGTTTGGTGATGATCTGCATCGGCACATTCTCTCCATCCCCCTCCTTTCGGATCACACTTCATATGCTAGACTATAGAGGAGATCATGTTTGACTCGTACTCCGATCAGGGATCTCAATCAGATCCGCAGGCCAGCCATACTTTGGATGTGTCTTGGATTTGGAGGCTCCCCATCCACCCCTCGAGTTCGGCTATTTATTTGGAAGGTGGCTTGGGAATGCCTTCCTACTTGCTCCCTCCTCTCTATGAGGGGCATGGAGATCCAACCTACTTGCCCATTATGTGGTACTGAGGAGACTATTGACCACGCCATTTTCTCTTGTACTAGAGCGAGATTGGTTTGGCAGATCGCGGGCTATAGTTCGCAGAATGCGCATTGTGCCCTGTCTTGTACCTCCTTTCTGACTTTACTGTGGCAGGATATGATGAGGGATACCGATAGGCTGAGCTTTACAGCTGTCTACTTGGCTTATCAGGTTTGGTTGTCTCGGAACCGACATATATTTACTGTTGTTTGACCCTCCCCATCGGATTATTAGGACAGCCAAGTCCTTTTCTGCTGAGTACACTATCCATCAGTCAACCTTGGACTCTGATAGCCCTAGCTTCTTGGATTCTCCCTCTGCAGCATACTGGGGTACGGTCTACATCTCCTGGGAACCCCCTCCACTAGGGATTGTCAAAGTCAATTTTGATGATAGTGTTCAATGTCGCTTGGCGGGATTGGCTTTTGTCATCCATGGGTCTAAAGCCTTGATGTTGGTGGCTTGTGGGTTTTGTCTTCTTGATCTATTTGTGCCGTCTGCTGAGCTGTACACTGCATGGGCTGGTATCTCTTATGCTATACGCAGCTTGGGCATTCGTAGGCTCATCATTGAGGGGGACTCTACTACGGTTGTTCGATGCTCCAACAGGATCTGCGCGACCCGCTTTCTACCAACCCTCTGGTGAGCGACATTTGGTCTATGCTTCGTCAGGTTGACACGGCTCAGATTCGATATATTTATCGGGAAGCTAACTCTGCCGCTGACTGGATAGTTGTCCGGGTCGCCCATCATTCCAGTTCTTGGTATTGGTTACCGGATGACTCCTGCCCGATGGTGCTCTCTCAAATTTTGTACTTCGATAAATCGGGCTTGATTCATTTTAGAATGGTGTGATCTTCAATTTGTAATAATAAAAAAGAAAAAGAAGAAGAAGAAGAAGAAAAAAGAGTTAGTGCTGAGCGACGTTCTACGTTACTTTTTATAATATGTTTTAAGGCCAAGTCCCCCCATTGAGTTCGTTCTGTACCACCGTTGAAACTCTCCGAGATCCCATTCATTGTGCCTCATACTTTCTTAACATTTTTAGCACTAATCCATTTACCGTCAAAAATATGATAACAAAAGTCAAAATGTTATTAATTTTATAATTTTGGATTCGTAATATTTTAATGGAAAAGAAAAAAATAATTCTTTTTAGCCTATCAAAATTGCAGAAAATTTATGTTGCCTTTAAAATTTCACATTTCAACAAAAGAGCAAATTGGTTAGTTCTATCTCCATTTAATGCGATTTCTCTTTGACGTCCGAGTGTGGGTCGATAAGGTCCATAAGTTTTGGCCATACAAAACGGGCTGCTCTCCAGTGGAATCTCTAAAACTTTCCAATATTGATGGTGGAATTTGACCTCTTATTTCAACAATTAAGAGAAATTACCAGCAGTTTAGTTAAGCTCATTCACTAAATAACGCAACCTAATGTCACATAATGCAATAGTCTGGATGAGCTTGACTCCAATATTACTCGAATTTGGTTTCATATCTTGAATAAATTTAGATTGAGGTTTCAAATCGTTTATGAGCAGACTCGGATTATTCATGATGATCAAATTTCACCGACTTCATCATGACCTGGCATCTATGGATAAATGAAATGCAACATTTGTTTTCACCAGAATGGACGCGTGGCCACTGATCGGACGGCTATGATCTGTTGAAGCAGTAAGTGTCGGCCCTCGCTAGTTTACAAAGAACCCTCACGCAAGACGAAAGCTCGAAACGTTACTTGCATGAGCTGATAAACTTCAAGTATTTATAAAAGATTTTGGAGGTATGTTCAGTTTTGTTCTTTTCTTCTCGGGAAAAATGGGCAGTTACTGTTGAGGGGTAGAATCATCATTGTATTGATAATCGTGTAAAGGGACTAAGATCAGCCCCATCCCTCCGCCCGCTATGATATGCCCCCGAGGAACAAGCTAAACTAATATGGTCCGGCAGGCCATGCGACCCCTGACTCATTTTTTTCGAGCTACCTATAGCTCGACCTCTCCGAGCTCCCATAGCTCGACTTTCCCGAGCCTCCCATGGCTCGACTTCCCCGAGCTTCCCACAGCTCATTTTCCCCGAGCTACCTATAGCTCGTCCTCTCCGAGCTCTCATAGCTCGGCTTCCCCCGAGCCTCCCATGGCTCGACTTCCCCGAGCTCCCCGCAGCTCGTTTTCCCCGAGCTACCTACAGCTCGACCTCTTCGAGCTCCCATAGCTCGGCTTCCTCCGAGCTACCTATAGCTCGACCTCTCCGAGCGCCCATAGCTCGGCTTCCCCCGAGCCTCCCATGGCTCGACTTCCCCGAGCTCCCCGCAGCTCGTTTTCCCCCGAGCTACCTATAGCTCGACCTCTCCGAGCTCCTATAGCTCGGCTTCCCCCGAGCCTCCCATGGCTCGGTTTCCCCGAGCTTCCCATAGCTCGTTTTCCCCGAGCCTCCCCTGGCTCGGATTTCCCTGAGCTTCTATGGCTCGGCCTCCTTGAGCGATTCATGATTCGATACTCACATCCGTGGAACCCGACGCGGGAGACCCTAGACCTATCGTAACAGAATCCCAAACAGAGAACCATGTTGAAGAGTGGTCTAGGACCTAATATAGCTACCTGGGACCTACGCATCTACCGGATCTCAGGCCATCAAAGAGCTCTCCTAGCCGTCGATCCCTCAACGAACAAGATACGGATCCCACCGACCTTACAACAGCCTGATTCGATTCATTCCCGTATCCTAACAACCTTCGAACCTTCCAGAAGGCGCTCAAGATCTAGGTCATTGCCTATAAATACGGTACCCTCAGATTCTCTCAGGTATGCGCTAACGGCCCCTGGCTCACTCTCACTCTCACTCTCACTGCTGCTCGTCGGCGCTCCCCTGGAGCTCCTGATCGGCCACCCCTGGAGAGACTCCCCGGAGAGATCCCTCTCCCCATTTTATGTTGATCACCGATCCCCACTGACTTGAGCGTCGGAGGGTCTTCCGCGGAGGGCCACCCCCAACGCCTCTCGCGCGAGGACTTCTGTGCAGGTCCGCCTAGGAGGAAGCCCAGTCTAGGAGATCGACCACACCCGAGTCGGAGGACAGATCCCGGCGGCAACAGATTGGCGCTAGAGGAAGGGCCTCAAGTCCCGTTAAAACTTGAAGAAATGATACAAGGATCTCGATCTGGAGTAGAACCTCTCCAATGGCTAATCGGAGAAGAGCAACCTCTGAAGCCCAGGACCAGGTCGTCACTCAAAGAACTAATCCGACAGGCAATACGGCGCCGCAGCCTCTGCCAGTTGAGACCCCATCACCACCAGCCATCCCGGTGACCCAGGACCAGTTCGCCATGCTGGTCCAGCAGGTCCAGGCCCTGACCCACCTGGTTCAGGAGCGTTTCGCAGTTGCCCCTGCTCCGCACCTCCATAGGGAGGCCGCAGCTCCTTCCTCTCCGGCCACCTCCTCCTTGGTCAGCATGGAGCCACGGACCCCCCACACTGACCCAAAGGGGACAAACCGGCCCCGCGAGGCGACTATGACAGGGATCCTCCCAGATCTTGACGAGCCCGGACCCTTTCCCCGGTGTCCTCCCGCCATGATTCAATGTCGTCCCTGCGTTCTCCCCGCCCAGCTCCTCCTCTTACTGCTGAAGAGGAGATCCGTCGATAAATCTGGGAGATGCGTCAGGAGCTGGATGCCGCCAAGCAGGCCCATCCGCCTCAGCCCAAGGCGGAGCAGGGCATCCCTTTCTCCAAAGGGATTATGGAGGAAGTGATTCCCTCTCATGTCAAACTACCCGCCGTCGAGCCCTACCACGGCTCTTCTGACCCGGATTGATCAACTTGTGGACGCCACCTCGGGTCATCAAATGTTGACATTCATGGACGCATACTTCGGCTACAACCAAATTCGGATGGCCCCTGAAGACGAAGAAAAGACCGCCTTCATAACCGACCGAGGTACTTACTGTTACCGTGTTATGCCTTTTGGTCTTAAAAATACAGGAGCCACCTACCAAAGTCTGGTCAACAAAGTATTCAAGGACCAAATCGGTCGAAACATGGAGGTGTATGTCGACGACATGCTGGTCAAAAGCAAAGAAGCATCACAGCACGTCGAGGACCTCTCGGAGAGCTTTGCAATGCTCCGCAAGTATAGGATGAAGCTCAATCCGACTAAGTGCGCCTTCGGCGTTAACTCCGAGAAGTTCCTCGGCTTCATGGTCTCCCAGCGGGGCATCGAGGCTAACCCCCAGAAGATCCAAGCTCTTCAACAGATGGCGCCTCTGGCATCTATTAAAGAAGTCCAGTGCCTAACCGGGAGGATAGCGACTCTCAACCGATTCGTGGCGCGCTCAGCCGAAAGATGCCTCCCCTTCTTCAAAACTCTCCGGTTGGCTAAGAACTTCCAGTGGACCCCTAAGTGTCAAAAATCATTCCAAGATCTCAAGAAGTACCTCGGCTCTCCCCCACTCCTCAGCAGTCCAAGTCCTGGCGAGACACTATTCCTATATCTGGCTATTTCAGAAGGTGTCGTTTGCTCGGTGCTGGTCAGGGAAGAAAACAAGGTCCAAAAGCCAATTTATTATGTCAGCAGGCTACTCCGCGATGCGGAGACAAGATATACCCAAATTGAAAAGATGGTGTTGGCCCTGATCACCTCAGTTCGGAAGCTGTGGCCGTACTTCCAGGCGCATTCTGTGACAATCCTGACTGACCAACCCATCAAGGCGGTAGTCCACCGCCCGAAGACATCAGGAAGAATGACCAAGTGGGCCGTCGAGCTGAGCGAGCATGATATCCACTTTTAGCCTTGCCCGGCCATCAAAGCTCAGGTGTTAGCCGATTTCCTCCTTGAGTGTACCATCCTAGAGGACGGCTCCACCCCGACTCCTCTGAGGAACCGAAAACTGGCGCCCGGTGGCTCCTCCATGTCGACGGGTCATCCAACGCTCATCGCTCCGGTGCGAGCTTGGTTCTCACCAGTCCGGAGGGGTGACCTTTGAATATGGCATCCATTTCTCCTTCCCAGCCTCCAACAACGAAGCCGAGTATGAAGCCTTGCTGGCCGGTCTCTGAATCGCCCGCAGCCTTAAGGTGGAGAAACTTAATGCCTTCAACGACTCCCAACTAGTGGCAGGTCACGTACGGGGGGAGTTTGAAGCTCGGGAGCTGAACATGATCTGATATCTCCAAGAGGTTCAGAGCCTGCTCTCCCATTTTCCCGAATTCGAGATTATTCAGATCCCTAGATCTGAGAATGCCTGTGCTGACCTATTGTCTCGGTTGGCAACGGCGGAATCTATGGACACCGAGCAAAAATTCCACCTGGAGTCCTTGGAGAGACCCAATATCGTAGAAGCCAACCGAGTAATGCAAGTTGAGGCCGAGCCATCATGGTTCGACCCTATTCTGAGCTACCTCAAAGAAGGGTCACTTCTGTCCGACCGAAAAGAAGCCAGAAGGCTAAAGCTGCAGGCCACCCAGTATGTGCTGATCGATGACCAGCTCTACAAACGGTCCTTCTCCATACCATTGCTCAGATGTCTTCGCCCGTCTGAAGCAGATTATGCCCTCCACAAAGTGCATGAGGGGATTTGCGGCAACCATCTGGGAAGTCGGTCCCTATGTCACAAGGTACTACGTCAAGGCTACTATTGGCCGACCATGCAAAAATGCAGACGACCTTGTTCGAGCCTGCGACCCATGCTAGAGGCACTCAAGCATTCAGAGGCTCCCCTCCGCCAGCCTGGTTCCCATATCCTCCACTTGGCCCTTTTCCAAGTGGGGGATGGACATCCTCGGCCCATTTCGCTCGCCACGGGACAGTGGAAATTCCTATTCGTCGCCATCGATTATTTCACTAAATGGGTCGAGGCGGAGGCGGTTGCACAAATAACCGAAGCACGAGCCAGGGATTTTGTATGGAGGTCCATCATCTATCGTTTTGGCCTCCCGCACACTATAATCACTGACAACGGTAGGCAATTCGACAACCCAAAATTCTGCCAGTTCTGCGAAGAACATGGGATCCGTCACCACCTTACCTCGATCGGGCATCCGCAAGCCAACAGGGTAGCCGAAGTGACCAACAGGACTTTGCTTCAAGGGATCAAAGCTCGGCTCTCCAGGGCCCGAGGCAGGTGGGCAGACGAGTTGCACCATGTCCTGTGGGCTTACCGCACCACCCCAAGAGTACCCACAGGCGAAATACCATTCCGGATGGCCTTCGGCACAGAGGCCGTTATCCCAGTGGAGATAGGTCTCCCTTCTCTGCGGGTGGAAAGCTACTCGGAGGAAGCCAGCGATGAGCAGCTCCGTACCAACCTTGACCTGATAGAGGAGGTTAGAGAGTAAGCTAGGATCAGAGTAGCTGCCTATCAGCAAAGGGTGGCCCGCTACCATGCCTCCAAAGTCAAAGGGAAAACTTTCCTGCCTGGCGACCTCATTCTCCGGAAAGCATCTGTCTCCAAACCGCTGGAGCAAGGAAAGCTGGCACCAAACTGGGAAGGCCCCTACCAAGAAGCGGAGATTGTTGGACCGGGGACCTACAAGCTGCAAGATCTAAGCGGAAAATCCATCCCTCGAACGTGGAGTTCGGACAATCTCCGTAAGTATTATCAGTAGGGTATGCCCTTTACCGGATTGCCTCCTTAAATTTTTGTCGGCACTTGTTTCATAATTTATGACATGAATCACCACACATTATGTCGCCAACAATTGTGAAAAGAAATAGGTGCTGCTTACCAATTCTTGGCATGACCGAGTTACCCGTTTAAACAGGAAATCTCCGAACCTTGGCAGGGCCAAGCAACTAATCTCCGAACCTCGGCAGGGCCGAGCCACAAAATCTCCAAACCTTGGCAGGGCCAAGCAACTAATCTCCGAACCTTGGCAGGGCCGAGCCACAAAATCTCCGAACCTCAGCAGGGCCGAGCAACAAAATCTCGAACCTCGGCAGGGCCGAGCCACAAAATCTCTGAACCTCCGCAGGGCCGAGAAACAAAATCTTTGAACCTCGGCAGGGCCGAGCAACAAAATCTCCGAACCTCGGCAGGGCCGAGCCACAAAATCTCCGAACCTCGGCAGGGCCGAGCAACAAAATTTCTGAACCCCGGCAGGGCTAAGCAACGAAGTCCCCGAACCTCGGATAGGCCGAACATTTTATCCCCGAACCTAGACGGGGCCACAATCTAGGAAGCCCCGACCAAAATCGGAGTGCGTAAGCCTTGGCCGAAGTCAAGGGGTATATTCTGCTACTAAAAATCTCGGCCAAAGCCGAGGAACGTCCTTGACTATCGAATTCCTCGGGCCCACCGAGCGACATTCCTGCGCCCTGGCCATGCCCGATGCTCGAATCCTCGGCCAAACGAGCAAAGTCTTTGTGCTTTAGCCACGCCCCAAGGCATCGTTTGAAGCCGAGTGACCTCTCGGATGCCCCAAAAAACAACCTCCCGATACTACGGCAGAAGTAAAGGATCTCCTTCTAAGGACCGCCCAGGTCCGTCGCTGGTCCAAACAGAGACCAATGACCCCCCAAAACTTGGTTCGGATTTGGGCAGCTGACAAGCCCCGACCGACCTAAACATCCTTCTAAACTATGTTTGGGTTCGGGTAGCTTACGTGCCCTGACTAAACTCAACTGCGGTCTCCTAAAACTTAGCTCGAACTCGGGCAGCTGATAAATCCCAATCAACGTTGGCGAATGATTTGGAGACAACAGCAGATGCACCATATGCAAAATCTTCATTTTCATTGATTGGAAAAGAAAAAACAACAACAGTGAAAAAGAAAAAAATAAAAAGAGCCCTCACAGGGGCTTACTATCTTCCCCGGGAGCTGTCGGGCCCTCCCTGTGCCGAGTCTTCCAAACGTCGGGACAGCTCGGCGACTCGTTGCTGGAGGGACGCTATCTCCTCCCTCTGCCAGTCCACCACCCGGCGAAGGGCTTCTGCCTCCCTCATGGAAACAGTGAGGTACTCTTCAACCACCTTTTCGAGCCGTTCATGGCTTGCAAAGGCGGACGCCAAGAACATAGCATCGACCAGCACGGCGATACGATTCCCCTGAGAACCTCCATGACTGCCGTTGGACGATTGTCCCCCACCTTGAGAAGCCATATCAGAAGTCGTTTAAAGACTAAACCGAAAGGATGGTAAACACCAGCACCCCACTCATCTGTATTTATACTCCTCAAGCGAGTATCTCGATCAGTCGGATCATAAATACCGACCCATGGGAATTTGCCATGTGTCGCCGCTTTAACTGGCGGCTACAGGACCCGAAGGGCCATGCCCCTTCCCAAGCAAGATCGGTAAATGTCGACGAACTGTTCGGGAACCCCCGTCCTTCTCTAGAGATGGGGTACCTCCCGATCTGCCGGGCCCTCGCAGTAAATGCCCTCAACACTCCCCCATGCTCTCTTAAATCAGTCGCCCTTTGGAAAATGTAAAGAAGAAAGAGCGCCGGCACCTGATGGTAATTCGCTCCCTCGGAAGTGGCCAAATCATAAATGAAGGGCATACCCGCGCACCGTCCGTTCCACCTTGACACTCCTCACCGAGCCTCACAAGGACCAGGTATCGTGACTCACGGTGACGACTAAGTCATCTCTCCGAGTAACCATTCTCCGAACCTCGTCTAGGCCGAGTTATCATTCTCCGAACCTCGGCAGGGCCGGGCTACAAATCCCCGAACCCCAATAAGGTCGAGTAATAAATCTCCGAGCTTCAGCCAGAGTTAAGGAATATGTTCTACCGCCTAACGGTCTCCAAATTTCCGTCTGGATTTGGGCATCTTACAAGCCCCGACTGGCTCGATAGCGCGGGATCCTCGTCCAAAAACGAACGTGATGTCCTTAAGCCTCGCCGCCAACAGCAATAACTCTTGGCGCAAAAGAAACAGAAATTGAGAAATAGAACAAAACTTTCTTCATTTCATTACCATCGAAATCGATTACAACCGCCTGAGAGGCATTACAAGAGCATTGAAATGCATAAAATAAAGACGAGTACAAAACTCGGGCAAACTGCTCCAAAGCAGATCTGGGCAACAATGATACTTCGGCATCTGGCCTGAGAAATCAGACAAACCACAAACCAGTCAGCTCGCCCGGATAGTTGGCGAAGCCGACCTTCCACGGCCCCTCCGGACGAACTAAGAGGTCCAAAAGGAGGCATGACCCGTGGATGCTGATTCTGAGGACCCGGGCAAACCAACCAGCTCCCCTAGAGAGGGATGCTGGATCGCAGACCGCTGCCCGACTGAGAGAGCTCAGGACCATCAGTCCCGCGTTGCTCCCATGTTCTCCTCCTCGTGGCAAGGATTCCCCTCAGGGAAGGGATGAGAATCCAGACCGACAAAGGAGGGAAGCTCCGTGCGTGCTACGGGGGTGTCAATACACTTCCTGCCCAGTGCCCCCCCGTAGCGAACCACAAAGGATACACGTGAAGCGCATATGTGCGCTCTCCGTGTGATCTTTGCGGCCCTCCTGTGCGCTCTCCATATGATCTCCGGGACTCATCCCCTGAGGGCGAGCCACTCTCTAATGGCTCCTTCATCACCCCAACTATCCGGAGGAAAACGGCTCACGAAGAGAAAGCTCGGTCCTTCCACTCGAAACCTCAGAGAGATGGGTATCATGGAAACTCTCACAGGAAAGGAAACTTTGAGGATGGCCTAACACGACCCCTCTTTCCCTTTTTTATAGGCAAAAATGAACCAGGAGCAGTTATCAAGGCAGAAAGCCCCGAGATTCAAAACACCTAACCCATGCCACCACGTGGCCTCCCAGGATGAAAGCAGCGCCCCCCATTGCGCACCAAGCCCATCGCCTGAACCGTGACGCACGCAAAGATCCCCCTTGATCCCGGATCATGATTTTTAAACGCAAAAAATTGCCCGCCGATCATACGAAACTGGCAGATCCGGGAGATTGTCCTACGAAAATGACATCCTCCAATGACGGGCAAACGCTTGCATCATACGCCAAAACAACCAGCGTGGGAAAAGATAAACACAATAAAAGCCCCTCGGAAGGTACTAGAATAGCTTTTTGCTAGCGTCAAAGCCGTATCATCTATTTCGGCAAAACGAAAATCAACTCGCCTGAGAAAAGATAGGACGCTGACAAGGTAATGAAAGGGCGCGGATGCTGAGCATTCCTCAGTAATGATCCCCCCAGTCTGGTTGCGTGTGAAGGCCTAGGCATCGACTAATGCCCCCTTTTTGGGCCAAAGCTGTTTCTATACTTCGAAACTAACCAAAGTATCTACCACTAGCCAAGCTACCTTGTCCCTCAGCCCTAGCCGAGCTACTTCGTCCCTCGGTCCCAGCCGAGCTACTTCGTCCCTCGGCCCTAGCCACGTTACCTTGTCCCTCGGCCCTAAAGAAGCTATCTCATTCTTCGGATTTGGTCGAACCACCGTGTCATTCGGCCTAAGCCGAGTTAAATCGTCTCTCAACTTCCTTTTGTACCAGGCTACGTTGTCGTCTGACCTTTTCATCGAGACAATCCCTATGCCTTGGCCTCTACTGGGATGTTCCTCCAAAATTTGAGACAAAAAAAAAATCCAGGGAAGACAAACAAATGAAAAACGGCTGATCCATTTATTGATTTCCAGTCAAACTATAAGGCAAAAGAAAGGGAAAGCACATATAATCCCCCAAAGGGTCAGGACTTGGGGTCAATCCCAGCATCTCCTGCGGCCGCATCAGTAGGAGCATTGCTTGGCCCCCCCTTCTCGAAGGTGTCATGACGGGATGCATCGGTAGTTGCATCGGCTCCCAGAATAGCTTCGAGGTCGACATCAAATATTTCTCCATACTCGTCCTCCTCGACCCCCGGGGTGCACGCTTCGTAATGTTCGACGTCCAGGCATGACAGGTCCAGGTTAGGATAAGCCTGGGCAACCTTAGCCTATGCCTCATCCTCGCCCAGCTGAAATGCATCGGCACAGGCCGCCCTGAGTTCGTTGGCAAATTCGGTGGATTTCTTGTACTCATCCACCGCCGAGGAGGCCCGCACATTTGCCTCAGCTAATTGCCCCTCCAGTTCGGAGATCCTTCGGTGCCTCAAGGCCGCCTCCTCTCCGAACGCCGCTAGCCGCCCCTAAAATTCCTGCCTCGCCCTGTGCAACTGCAAGCAAAAAGCCGAGTAAAGCGAAAGTCGAAGGATCAAAATGAGTGAAACTAATAGCACCATACCTGCTCCTCCCGCTGGGCTAGCTCCCCCTCCAGCACGTGGACCCTGTTGAGAGCCTTGGACCTAGCCGATTGGTTCTGGCGAAGGTTCTCTTTCAGCTCATCCACCCGAGACTGGGTATCTCCAATTTCTTGACGGGCAAAGTCAACCTCGTCAGATAGTCGGGCAGCTCGTTCATCCAACCACTTTAGCCGGTCCTGTGTATCGGCGAGCTCTTTACTTAGGCAGGTGAGGTGGTCCTGCTGCCGCTGGCATTTGTGCTCTTCCTCCTCGAGCCTTTTGCTCCAGCTGGCTTTATCTTCAGCGTGGCTAGCTTTCAGCTGGTCCCACCTCTTATCAAAGAACAGTTGCATGGATTTAACCTTGCTCTCGTGCTCCGCCCTGGCCTGAGAATGCTCCAAACTAACCTTCTCGGATTGCTCAGAGAAGCCGTGGAGTTCACCAATCTGTATGGTGAGTTGAGAGGCTCTTTCCCTCTCAACCGCAAGAGTCCTGTTGGTCTCCCCAAGCTCCCGCTGGAGCTCACCCACCTATACGGCGAGTCGAGGGGCTCTCTCCCTCTCAACCGCAAGAATCCTGCGAGCCTCCGCGAGCTCCCTTTGAAGGACCACCAGGGCTCAAGAGAGCTTGTCAGTAGAGTCCGCCCTCTCCTTGAAGTGATCGGCCTCGTAGCGGGCCCGAGCCCAAGCTCCAACAGCTAGATGTAAGCGCCATTTCAGTGCCCTCATAATCAGGGCACTCTGCAAAAAAGGATCACATGCATAAAAGACATAGTCCAACTAATCGACTAACGACTCAACTCCGGTGCGATGACCTACCCGAGACGTGTAGTCTGTGGCGATCCTTGTGAGAGCAAGGTCATCAATTTCAGGGAGAAGAAAAGCCTCATTCGGCATCCCGGCGCGACGAAAGGTTATCTCAACAAGGTCTTCTGGATGACCCCCTCCTGTTAACGAACTCTCCTCCCCTTGAAACATGGACCGCATCAGAACGGAGAACTTGGCGCTCACCTCCGGGTCACATGAGTGGAAGTCTACTCCCAGGGAGCCATCCAGAACACCCACGACCCACAAACTTCTTGATAGGCCAGCTTCCGCCACCAGGCCCTCGCTTGAGAAGCTTCGGACGTTTCGGCTCCGGCAAGGAGAGCCCCAGCCGAAGCATCTCCTTCGCTCGCCGGCTCCAATGAGGGAGACCGAACCACATCGTCTGTGGGGGCCCCCAAGCCGACCGGCGTTTCTCCTTCGCCATCATCGGACAAAACAACAACGGGGGAGAGGAAACCTCAGCAGCCTCCTCCGAAACCCCAGCAGCTTCCCGGTCTTCGCCCCTGGACAACCCTCCTCCGACGCCGAAAGATTATGCACCACTGGAGCTTCGATAGTTTTAGCCTGCGACGTCGAGAAGCGCCGGCTATCACTGTCTCCCCCGATCCCCCTAGAGCGGGAGCCGGAAGGGCGAGACCTCTTCTCAGACCGATGCTTGCTACTGGAGCCAGATCTCCTGCAGCGCTTGCCCAGCTCCTCCCTCATCTGGTCTGCGAGCACCGACCTTTCGGCTGTAGGGGCAATATGATTCGCCCGTTAGTTCGCACAGAAATCAAAAATGGAGCCATGCTAAACTATCAACTATGAGGTAATACTCATCGCGAGGATCGATGGGGCTCAGTCCAGCCGCAAAAAGAGCGTCCTTCGATAGGAGAACGCTGGCTGGGATCACCTGACTGCAGCGCAGCACAATCAGATCCCTCTTCTCTGAATCAGTTAACTCCGGGTGTGCTTTTGGATCCTTCACGTACTGCCCCATACTCGAGGGAAGTCCAAACCGATGTTCCCCCGACTATGAAGAACCACGACTTCCACTCCTTTATCGACGATGGGTTATCCGATATCATCTTGAAGGATCTCCGGGGACCGATGTAAGGCCATTCTGAGGCCTTCTCGGAGACCCTATTGAAACATACCCTGAATAGCGAAAGGGTCGCGGCACCCCGAGGTGTTTGCACGACGAGATGAACCCGATAAGGTTGCGCCAACTGTTGGGGGCCACCATGGTGAAGCATATATTGTAGAACTTCATCACCTCCCGCACCAACGGATGAAGAGGGAACCGGAGACCTGCCCTCAAGCTTTCCTCATAGCAGAACGCCCATCCTCTAATCCGGATGTCACCCTATCCTCAGCCGTCAGGAGCAATAAGACGACATCCTGGGGGATTTTGTACAAGCGGCGCATCCGTTCCAAATCCGCCAAGGTCACCTCCGAAGCTTGATCGCTTGGGCTCACCATATCTTCGATCGCAAGAGATGCTAAGCAAGATCACAGCGAAAATGGAAGACGAAGTTCTTCAAAGGAGAGCGGAAAGGGCACTATAAATAAGGATAGCGCGCCACGACTCCAATTTTCCAATTGAAACCGCCTCAGGGTGAGGGCGAGGCGTCCCAACCTAGGCGTCCGGAACTGCCACTATGGGTGCCGTGAAAATAGAGATTTCCCATGTGGCGCTTCCCCAGCCGTTACCTTCGTCCCTAAGGAATGACGGATCCACCTCGGAAAGGCAAGATGGTCCCACAGCATTAATTAGGGCATCATTGCACAGGTTATCAAATGCGCATCCCCAGATACGGATCGCGCCACTTAAGCCTATACTCCCTACTCCCGAACCTACGCTTCGAACTAGGGAGTGAGGGGCATGTGTTGAGGGGTAGAATCGTCATTGCATTGATAATCATGCGAAGGGGCTAAGATCAGCCCCATCCCTCCGCCCGCTATGATATGCCCCCGAGGAACAAGCTAAACTAATATGGTCCGGCAGGCCATGCGACCCCTGACTCATTTTTTCTGAGCTACCTATAGCTCGACCTCTCCGAGCTCCCATAGCTCGACTTCCCCGAGCTTCCCACAGCTCATTTTCCCCGAGCTACCTATAGCTCGTCCTCTCCGAGCTCCCAAAGCTCGGCTTCCCCCGAGCCTCTCATGGCTCGACTTCCCCGAGCTCCCCGCAGCTCGTTTTCCCCGAGCTACCTACAGCTCGACCTCTCCGAGCTCCCATAGCTCGGCTTCCCCCGAGCCTCCCATGGCTCGACTTCCCCGAGCTCCCCACAGCTTGTTTTCCCCCGAGCTACCTATAGCTCGACCTCTCTGAGCTCCCATAGCTCGGCTTCCCTTGAGCCTCCCATGGCTTGGTTTCCCCGAGCTTCCCATAGCTCATTTTCCCCGAGCCTCCCCTGGCTCGGCTTTCCCCGAGTTTCCATGGCTCGGCCTCCCTGAGCGATTCATGATTCGATACTCACCTCCGTGGAACCCGACGCGGGAGAGCCTAGACCTATCGTAACAGAATCCTAAACAGAGAATCATGTTGAAGAGTGGTCTAGGACCTAATACAGCTACTTGGGACCTACGCATCGACCGGATCTCAGGCCATCAAAGAGCTCTCCTAGCCGTCGATCCCTCAACGAACAAGATACGGATCCCACCGGCCTTACAACGTCCTGATTTGATTCATTCCCGTATTCTAACAACCTTCGAACCTTTCAGAAGGCGCTCAAAATCCAGGTCATTGCCTATAAATACGGTACCCCCAGATTCTCTCAGGTATGCGCTCACGGCCCCTGGCTCACTTTCATTCTCCCACTCTCACTGCTGCTCATCGGCGCTCCCCTGGAGCTCCCGATCGGCCACCCCTGGAGAGACTCCCCGGAGAGATCTCTCTCTCCATTTTCTGTTGATCACCGATCCCCACTGACTTGAGCGTCGGAGGGTCTTCCGCGGAGGGCCACCCCCAATGCCTCTCGCGCGAGGACTTCTATGCATGTCTGCCTAGGAGGAAGCCAAGATCAGAAGATCGACCGTGCCCGAGTCGGAGGACAGATCCCGGCGGCAATAGTTACCAATGCCTACTATTCTGTGAGAGGATATGTATCCTTTTCTTTCCTTTATAAATGGAGAGAATGGGGGGAGGATTCTTCCATGCATTCGTTGTAGCCCTCAGCTAGCTCCTCCTCTCAGGTTCCCCCATGGCTTCATCTTTTTCGGTGCCTTCAATGGTTAGTTCTCACAGCTAGCTTACAACATCTCTCTCTTTCTTACCTATTAATTTCCTATGGCTGATTTAGTTTCTGTACGTTCTAGGATTCATCAATTGTTATGTGGTAGGACTGGGTTTTTAATTTCCTATTCTAGTTTTGACATCACGGTATGTATCAAACTCGAGGAATTTAAAGCTAATCGCTTAACGGGAATTTCGATCTCTAGATTCTATGCTTGGCTAAGCTCATTCATGCATTGAATAGGAAGTATTAACGGGTACCGATTTCATATTTTTTACTGTGTAATGGGAGAACGTTTCTGGTTCACTTTCTTTGGTGTGGTATACTCATGCTTGTCTCCAAAACCATGGGTTCCGTCTATTCTATGAAATGGCTGTGGAAATTTGTATGAGGTATGAAAACCTTTTGGGCGTCGGCCTCTCTAATGTGAAATATTTTATGGAACTTTACATTCCATCAAATTCACAGAATAGTACCAGTCTTTTTCTTTCTTCTTATTCTCCTTTTCCTTCAGGTGTCAAGGATAGAGTCTTCTGTTTATTTTGCTATTTTGAAGTCCATGAATTGATCAGAAACGTACGAGTTTTTCCTATAACGTTGCTTTTATCTGACGGTGATCCATCACTCTCTCCCTCTCTCTCTCCCAAAAAAAAAAAAGAGAATAAGCCATCACACAAGTTTTTGAATCCAAGGACATTGAGATGTAAAATAAACTTCAAAAATTAAATTGTACGTTAACTAATTAGCAGAAAGGAGGAATCTCCTGGGGCTCAGATCTTCTACTCTGGGGCTTTGAGCTATGGGACATGGATTTGTAACTACTGTTGCATGCATCATCTAACCAAAAATCATCTACGCTCTTCTATTTTTTCCTACTCTAAGTTCTGTGCTCCACCCGAATAACATCGATCTAAGAAAATAGTAGATATAAAGTGCCTAACATTTTTATTAATTAAAAGAAAAAGGATAAAATAACAAGAGATCATAAGGAAAGGAAAAAGAGCATTGCTAACTATGGAATAAACATGCTAGTAACACTTTTCGCTAAAAATGGTTGCAAAGATCTAGATCCTCTTCCTATTTCTTCTCTTTTCCTCACATTTGTTGCTGTGCTTGGTCCTACTAATGACCCAAAATCCATTCCACCCTAACTTCTCTCATCCATTTGGGGGCCATCAAATTGGTATATCTTATATTAAAGCAAGGTTTAACAAATCTTTGTCCACTTAGTAAAAAGAATATGCATTATGGAGGATTTTCATAAGGGATTTCATTTTAAGTAAGGATTTTAGAATCCCAAAACTAAATTCTTTGTTTGGTTACTCTCAAAAAAAAAAAAAATCTAAATTATCATACAATCTTCAAATTCATCATTTACAAATCACACCTCTAAAGGTATCATTTACAAATTCTTCATAAAAATCCACTGTGAAAATATTTAATTTTATTTACACACCAAACTATTATATAAATTTTAAAAAAAACTTACCTAAATAATATTTTATTTTACATATAAATATTTATTTGAATAATTTTAAAATTTAATTTATTTACGTGTTTTCTATATTTACAAATATTATTAAATAACCATTAATAATATATACTTCAAAAATAATATTATTAAAATAAAAAATTATGTAATGAAATTAGTATTTATTTAAATTTCTAAATTTAAATATTATCCATAATTTATAATAATATTTTATTATTAATTTAAATATTTTTATAAAATAACTTAATTTTAATTAATAAAATAATTATAATGAAAATATAAATTTAAATAGAAACATTTCTAATATTATTTATAAATATTTTTTAATTAAAGAAATTTTAAAATAAAACAATAAATATAAATATTTAAAATAAATAAATAATATATATAAAAATTTTTATTAATATGAACAATATATTAGTAACAAATATTTTAATATTAAAAAGAAATATAATATTGAAATAATAAATATTGATTTGTATTATCGAAATAAATATTAATATTTATTACATAAATATTTAATAATTCTTAAACAATTCATTTCTAAGAGTAACTATTCAAACAAAAATTTTATGAAATTCTAAAATTCTTCATTTTCAAAGTTCAATAATTTTTAAAATGCCTCGTCAAATGCAACCTAAGAGTTTCTTCCACATATATCTTTACTAAATATCTATCTTCCAAAAGTTATCATTTGTGCTCTTACACGCATATATCCATCAAAATATTTCACATTTGCAATGATGCTTTTTACATTATATTTATATGTCAATGAATAATTATTTTAAATTCAAATGATTTGATCATCCTTTTGAATTAATATCCTTGAATATTTGACATAAAAGCATAGTTCTTTTTGGTCGAAATTGTTTATAATATTTGTTAGGATTTTAATGTAAAAGGGTAATGATTATATTTAAATTGATTGCTAATTAGAAAAGCAGGTAAAAAAAGTGATTAAAACCGTAGCTAAGAAAAGGCGAATGCAAAATAGAATAATTTGAAAAGGGTATGAGTGTAGTGATTTTTGAAAAATAAATGTATAATAAGTTATACTAGCAAGAATGTCTACATGCAAATAACTCATGGATGAAAAATAGAAGGCAGGCATCTTCACCATCGGCTGCCGCTCTCGCTTCTTTTAGGTGCACCCATCTTTGTTTAGGGGACATTTTTTTTTGTCCTCCCATCCATCCCTCTATATATCCATCCAATCCGTCCAAACTCCAGAGAAGCTCTAACCTAACTCTCATCATGAAGGATGCGAAAGTTTTTGCGGCTGTCTCTCTTGTAAACTTAGTGTTTGCAGCCGTGCAGATTCCCACCAAGGCTGCCTTGAATGAAGGCATGAGCACATTCATTTTGCAGCCGTGCAAATTCCCACCAAGGCTGCCTTGAATGAAGGCATGAGCACATTCATTTATGTGTTCTATAGACAGCTTATTGCTACTCTCTTCATGGCACCAATTGCTTTGGCGCTTGAATGGTACTGCTCTCTCCTCTCTCTTAGATTTGTACCCCTTCATTATCTTTATTGTCCTCACTGTCATGTTCTGCTATGTAGGAAGAAAGCTCCATCACTATCATTTATGGTCTGCTTCAAGGTTTTCATGCTTGCTTTAATTGGGTAAATTTAAAATCAAATTTAGATCATTCTATGCTATTCTGAGTTTACCCTCTATCTTATTTTAGATATAACGTTCATACTCTTATTTACCCAATACATAAGATTTCTAATGCATTTTAACCCCTTTTTTTCTTATTTTGGTGTGTTCAGCCATGCAATATTCTTAAACGCCTAATCAATTGGTCTTCGTTACACAACAACCACAACAGCAACTGCAATGGAAAATTCTGATCCTGTGATTACTTTCATTTTTGTTGTTCTTTTTAGGTATAACCTACATATTATTGGAAAGCCTATCTTTTTTTCATGAATATTGTTAATAGTAATTTTAATCATGCATTAAATTATTTCATAACAGAATAGAGATTGTTAAGATAAAAAGTATTCGAGGTATCGCTAAAGTTTTTGGACTAGCACTTTGCCTAGGCATCCTGATATTAGCTTTTTATAAGGGACCCCAATTGAAATCCTTCAACCATCACCACCTTTTTGGATATGAAATTAGCCAAACCAATGGAGCTCACTCTCATTCTACCGAAAGATGGGCCTTGGGGACACTCTTCGTAATCATTTCTACTACAGCCTTATCTCTATGGATGGTCCTACAGGTATGCTTCTTAGATAAAGATGATATAATTTGCAAATAGGACTCCATGCTGTTCCAAAATGATTTAGCATCTTTATCTCCTATTCTCAATAAAGAATGTTTTAACTTCCACCAGGGATACATCTTGACGAAGCATCCTACCAAGCTTCTATTCACAACTCTTCAGTGTTTATGGAGCACCATTCAGTCATTCTTCATAGCTCTAGCATTTGTGAGGGACTTTTCTCGATGGAAGTTGAAGCTAGACATGAGCCTCATCTCAGTGACCATTGGTGTAAGTAATTTTTTTTAAAAAAAATTAAATTTATTTTTGCATTCTTTGCTCCATCAAACCCATCTTTTTCTAAGAGATGAAAGCGAAGAAATGCCAAACCTTACAATGACCACCTAAAACTTTCTAATAATAAAATTAGTGAAAGAAAAGGTTAAATTTGGTGAAAAAAAAGAATTTCTTCAAGGAGAATTGAACTATACAAACTAGTACTAGCCTAGGTATTGCAACTGCATAAAAAAATTGCTATCTTTTATGATATGTTCACATTTGATTGCAGGTTCATGTATAGATTTAAGCAAGAAGACTCCAAATTTTCTCCATCATCACTTGTTTTATTATATCATATCGAATTTGCTGCTCATGTTTTAGTTGCTGAACCACCATGCATTGATATATTCCTCATCTCATTTGCTGTTACAATTTGATCATATAATAAATGATGCATGGCAGGGTATCATGGCCTTGTCATCATGGATTATTGAGAAGAGGCCCAATTTTTTTAGCCATACCACACCGTTAACTCTAGTTTTTCAAATCATATGCTCTTCTTTTCTTTTTAGAGAAACAATTAATTTGGCTTGATCAAACTTATTTTTCACATTACAATGTTATGCTTGAAATGTAACTTATTATCTTAAATTGTTGTTGCAGTATTTTAGCTAGAGTTTTTATTTAGAGGCCTTTAAAGAGGAAAGAACAAAACTATAGCCGCCAAAAAAGTGAGAATGAAAACGCTCGCTCGGAAGGAAGAGAAACGGCAACACCAGCTGTGTACTGTAAACAGACTTATTAATCGGAAGGAAGAGAAACGGTAACACCAGCTGTGTAAACAGACTTATTAATTATATATTCAAATCAATGTAAACGTATAGTTGTTGGACATTTCAGTATAGGTCAGTTTGTTATAGTTGTGTGGTTTTTCGCTTTCAAATATATAAAAACGAATTTTGGGTATTCCCATAAGAAATGATATGCAGTAATTTGTTCCTCATCAATTGCTAACTAGCTCATGTAAGCCCCAGGCTGGCTCCATGTCCAAGATTTTTTGCCACCTAGTCCAATATTGTACCTGACAGTTGAATACCACCACAATATCTTTTGTCCTTTTATTTGGAAAGGAATTTCTTGCATGCTCATAATATATTGCCTAAAATTAAATAAATAACTACATATGAATCTGATTTCATTTGGATTTAATCCACACCTGAGGTTAAGATGTTGGATACACTCTCCAACTAAAATCTGAACTTTAGTTGCGTCGAAGTCTAAAGGTCGATCTGATTTTTGTAACCAGATATTCAAACCTAGTGCGTCCTAGGGATTGACGCACGGGTTCCAACCAATGTTTTGAAAATTGGACCGAATATCAAATCGGCTTGATATTTGGGTCATAGGTCAATCGGTTCAATCGAATAAACCGATTTGATTGAATCGAATGATATCATAATTAATTTTTAATTTAATAATATATAATATTAATCCAAATAAAAAAATTTAAAATTAAAAAAATTTAATCCTAATTTCATTTATCAAAACTCAACTCAGCTAAAAAAATATGCTAGCTATTGGGATCGAACCCATGACTATACAATCTTCTTCCTTGACCACTCAAATATTCATTTGATTTTTTTCATTTATCAAAGCTAAAAGTCTAAAAACCGTGGTTGGACCGGTTCTTCAAAATTTAGCAGGTTCAATGAGTTTTTTTGTTTTTATCATGTCATATAAAAGTTAACTTTAATAATAAACTAGACTGGAGGCTTCTGGTTGAATCGGTTCGATCGGTCGGTCTAGTCCGATTTTCAAAAACATGGTTTCAACAAAGGCCAAAGGGGAAAAGGTCTGAAATGGTTTATAGCAAGGGAAGAGGTAAGGTAATTAGCATGAAGAAGTAGCAAAAAAAAAAAAAAAACACTATTAGCAATTAGGTAGATATCTCTTAGAAAGGAAGCTTTCAAGAAAACAGCATAGCAAAAACATGACAAAGACCTGAATCCAGTGCATATAAATCATGATCATAATAATATCATTGTCAGAAGAAGAGAGAGGCAAACCAGTGCATACTGGATAGGAAAAAAACTTGCTGCATCGAAGTTTGCATTGTCCTTCGATGCAGCAAATGTGCATCGACCGCGCGAATTGATCATCCGCGTACTGGCATGCATGTGGCGCACAATAAGGCTCATTGGACCATCATATGCACGCCAGCATGCATGGGCAATCAATCCACATCATCGATGCGCACTTGCTACACCAAAGGACCTACTAGATAGAGATAGAATAAATTAAATATTATAATAAGATAAAGTAACTTAGCTGATAACGTATGCAGCATATGAAATGAGGAAAAAAAACACCTAGATAGCTTTCTCAGTTTTAAGGACTATTGAACAAGCTACCCAACAATTATTTTAATCAAAACCCACATGCTGCTGCGGATAAAATGGCACAAATTTTGTTCAGATAACGCATACTCACCCACAAAATCATTAATTGCAGAAGTTTAAGAATTTAAAATTCTAGTAGAGTTAAAAAATAATTTTAAATGCATAAAGAAATTGCCTAGCAACTCATCAACTTCTTCAATAGCAACAAGAATGTCATCTGAGATTAATTTGATCACATAACGTTCTACATTATTGATAATTTTCAATCTTCTTCTTCAATCATAAATAATTTTTTTACGCAACATTTGGCACTGATGCTGCTTGTTATGTCTAAATTTCTTAATGTAATCAGTTTTTTCTTAGGGAAAATTAACTCTACTACCTATTGCCGACACTAGTGTATAACTAAATTGGAAGGCAAACCAGCAGTTTGAAAATTATAATGATGAAGAATCCAAAGGCTAAGGAACCAGCCCATAATATTAAATTACAACTGATAAGAAAAAAGTTATGCTTCTACCACATCAGTGATAGAGATATAGACTAAAAGATATGCTTTATGTTATGTCTTTACATTTTTAATGAGAATTCATTTTGAGCAATGTGTGCCATTTACTATATATGTGCATGTGTCTAGTATTCACAAAGAGTATTTGATCTAGTGTGTAGAGTACGGCTTACACACAGAAGACTAGATCATCGGTTCTTTTAGAATACAAGTTTATTGTTCACAGTTTTAGATGGAATTGGACACACCATCAGTAGAACTGTAGCACAAATTTTAGTAGGTCTGTCTTGACTACGGGGAATGATTTATTCTAACTATTTGTGCTAGTATACTTTGTGTGTATTGAACAGGACCCAGTTGAGTTGATTATTTTATACTGACTTTATAAAATAATTTAGAACTCATGAATATTATGATTACTTATGCTCTTAATCTAAATTCTGTTTCTAGACACGTGTATGTAGTGTTTATTGCTTTGATTACACATAGAGTGAGATTCTATATGAGTCAATAAACTCAATGGGTTGGGCAATAACATTATGTATATGGTGAATATTAATAGTTGAAGGAATCCACGTCCTGTTAATTTGGACTGATGATATCCCCTTGAGAAAGCTTATAAGTTTTGATTGTATCAAATCTTGCAAGTGGATTTTGAATCGATACATCAAAAAGTTAAGTGGATAAGTCTCAAGGATAATAACAGCCAATTAAATTATATGTCAGTATTTAAATTTAATTGGTGGATATCTGTAATCTTAACGTGGGGAGATAATAAGTATTTAATATTAAGGCTCGAAAATATAAATTCGAATATGATTAGGAGTACAATTATAATTCTTTAGTGGAATGAATTATAATTTACATAATTAAATCCTAACCCGGGATAGGATTAGGAGATTTAATTACGTGGGAAGTTCTTTTCATATTTGCCTATTTGGTCCCTGTTGTAGCCCTATAAATACCCTCTCAATTGGTTGCTAGGGTTAACGCTTTTGAGAAAAAAGAAAATCAAGAAACCCTAGGTCGGCCGAGAGAGATCCCACCATCTTGTGAGAAAGAAGGTATTTCGGGAATACGAAAAGGCTAAAAGGTTGAGGTCGAGCAATCAAATCGAAGTGTTCCAGCATTCAAGTCTGAAGGTATAATCTTATACTCATAGATTAGAACGGTAAAAGATTTTTGCATTACTCATATACGCTATAGTCGTGATCTTGGGGGTATTCTGCGCTCCCCAACAATCAGATCATCCCGAATTCATCAGAAAGATTCTTCGCTTTTGAGCTCCTTATGCAATTTGTCCATAATAATATCCGCTTACATAGTTGTATCCAGTGACAAACAAGGGAACCTGTTTTTTTGTCTATATATCAGCTATGGTTGTGGATTCTATGTTATTTTGATTAAATTTGCAATTTAAGATTTTTAATGTTGGCATATGAATTATATAACATTGGGGCAGTGGTGGAGAGTCCTACCAAGATGTAAAGCTTTGCAATACCAATGATACTGCTCGGAGTAGATTATGGCCTTCATGCTAGCTTGCAGCATGTGAGAATATCACCTGATAAATGAGAAAAGATTGTAATACTCCCGAAAGTCTCATATTGAATAGAAAAGATGATTAAGCAACTTATAACTCAAATTCACTTGCTTCCAATTAACTTAAACTTGAGTTTTTAAGACCATATGAATCTAATTCATTAACATGTTAATTGAGCTAGCTGGTGAGCTTAAGGGCATTGCACATTATTATTACTAGATGCGCCAACTGGATCTTGCCCTTAGGGTGTTTAACAAAATCTGCAAACGAGGTTGCTAACATAATGTTATCTGCTTCAAAGTATGCTCTGGTCATGGGTTTCTGCAATGAAAACCGAGTTTTCGATGCTTTTAAGGTTCTCGGTGAAATGAGGGAGAATGGACCGAGTCCAGATGGTTACAACTATTCCTTGTTGACCGGTCCTGTGTCATGGGGCTGCTCGAATTTGGAGATGGGCTTGAGTTTCATTCAAGAAATGTTGCAACTCGGATTGGAACCGAGAATGGTTAAGTGCAAACATCTTCTTAGAGCATTATCTAAGCAGTCTAAGAACAATGCTTTTGGGATGATGAGTAAATTGGGGATTGCGGGAGATGTTCTCTTATGCTTGTTTTCTCGATTGAAGCAAAGGTGCTTTAACGAGATGCCAGAGGCTCCGCGCTAATGAGCATGTAGTACCCGGTTCCCGGTTCATGTGAACCAGGTTCAGGACTTGGTCCTGTGCTGTCCGACGCTTCGCTCTCAGTGAAGCGCTTCATTTTTTCGGACCCCCTTAAACTGAAGCGTTACGTAGGGGATTATATATGTGATGGAGGGGGACTCCCTCCATCATCCTGGCTTCCATTTCCTTCAGGTAATCCCTGGCCTCTGGAGAGAGAGAGAGAGAGAGAGAGTGAGAGACAGAGAGAGCATGAGAGACAGAGAGATGAGAAGAGAGCGAGACAGGGGGACCGGACGACCCTTGGTTCAGGCCCGGCGGCGTGCTTGCCGCCTCGCCGGGCCTGAGCTTCGGCCGGCAACCCCGCCGGCACCGGGGGAGGTGTCCGGCGTGGTGGTGGTGGAGAGAGAGAAGAGAGAGAGGGCCAATGGCCCCTCTCTCATGCGGTGGCGGAAGCCGGTTCTGGTTGGTTCGGGCCCGGCGGCGTGCTCGCCGCCTCGCCGGGCCTGAGCTCCGGCCTGTCGCCTCCACCGGCGCCAGGCATGCATTCGGTGGAGGTCCGGCCGGCCAAGGTGGCCGGCCGTGCCGCCGGCACAGTAACGTGCGCGTGGATGTGAGAGAGAAATTGAGAGAGAGTGGAGGAGATTGGTGGCCGGCAGCGGCGGCGGCCGGGCCGCCCTCAATTTGGCCGGCGGCCCTGGCCGCCGTGTGATACCCGTCCCCTGTTCGGTGAAACAGGGGATCGGGTGGGTTGAGATGAATTGGGCCGGCCGGTTTAGGGCCTATTGGGCCGTGCAGCGAACAGATTTGGGGCTGGTTTTTGGGCCCCGTAACGGGCCGGGATTAGCAAAAAAATTATATGGCTAGAATCTGGTAAATTCTAGTTTCTTGGGGTATTTTTACTTCCCCAATTGGGTGTGTATAGCGGGAGATATTCGAGCCCAAAGTTGGGCCCATGAACTAGTCTGGGTAGAATTCTAAGGGTCATTTTAATATTCGTATTCTAATAAATTAATTGTGTAAAATGATCCTGTAGGTGCTCAGACATCTGACTAGCTGATATATACATGTTGGATTACGTACTGAGTAAGTAAGCCAGTTATCAGTATTTAATAAATTATTTTATTCATTATATGAATATTTAAATTGTGAATTATATTGTGACATGAAGAATTGTTATGGATATTGGCTAAATTGTAAGTAGATGAATATTATGAACACATTGTTGTTTATGTGCTATGATTGAGAATGATTTCATATGAGGATGCTATGCATGAGAGATGCAGTTATTATGACATTGATGTGATATATTACATGCAATTGTTAAGTAAGTATAATCCACTGTTTATGCAATATAAAGATGTTATTGATATGTTTGTGCATGATGTGAGGTACTGCTATCTGTCGCTGCGGTTCTCCTTTATCATGTCATACCACACACACATCTAGAGGATGTGTTCTGATGATTTATGCCACACACACATCTAGAGGATGTGTTCTGATGATTTATGCTACATACATGTCTAGAGGATGTGTTCTGTTTATTTATGTCATTCACACGTCTAGAGGATGTGTTATGCTTGGTCCGATATGGCATCACGCATCTAGAGGATGTGTTCTGAGTTACTATGAGGTGGCATCACACATCTAGAGGATGTGTTCTGCTTGGTTCGAGGTGGCATCACACATATAGAGTATGTGTTCTGGTGGATTATGATATGGCGTGACCCTGGTATCTGGACCCTTTCAGTAGGGGGATACTTGTTGGTACACTTTTGGGATATTGCAGGGCCGTGGGTCACATTTGCAGCTACAATTGAGTGTATAAACAGTGGGTTTACTTACATTGCATGTTTGAGTATTTGTGAAATGTTTAAGCATGCAAATCATTTATGTGCTTATAGATTGTTATGCTATGAATTGACTGTATAACGTGGCTTACTTATTGAGTGTAAGCTCATAAAAATCTTACAATGTTTTTGTCAGAGCCACGAGATTGAAGATGGATTGTTGGGGTGATGGATCTTCTATTAAATAAAACAAGACCCATTATTTTGTTGTAACCCCAGTATTACTTATGTGTAGGGCTTGATGCCCAAACTTTATTATTGTGGTGTGTAAGGGTTTGTAACCCAAAACTTTTAGTATTCAGTGATGAATTTGGCTTGGTTATATACATAATAATGTTATGTGTGAAAAATTTTGTGACGCCTTGCGTGCCCGGCACGGCGGGTTGTCACCCTAGCCCGATATTTGGGTCTGGGGCGTGACAGCTTTAGTGGTATCAGAGCTCGGTTATGACCCTAGGGACACGGACATATTGACATGATAACACGTAGAGAATGTATTTTGATGACATTATACTTAGAGAAACCTGACACTTTAGCTTATGATGATATTAACCACAACTAATTTAACAGGAAATAGATATGGCTCGCCGTTCTAGGAGCCAACAATATGAGGAAGACTCTTAGGCCGGTAATGCTGATCAGCCGGTGGATCAAGGAACTACTGGAGGTACGGCCCCTGCCAACCCAGTAGGGACTGATCACCAGTGATTCCAGTCCGAGATGCTTCAAGCTCTCTCGGGTATGGCGCAGTCTATGCGGGACATGCAGCATCAGATCCAGCAGGCTTTGACCGCTCAGTCTACACCCCCTTCTGCTCTGACTCAGCCTACCCTTCCTGTTCCGCAGTTGCAGCCAACCTTACCCACTCAATCAACACCGCCGACCCAGTCTGCTTTATCTCAATCCTGGGTGGGGATCGGCCGCAGCTTTGCAGATTTCAAGAAGTTTGCCCCTGCTCCTTTCTCTGGTTCAAGCAACCCTATTGATGCTAGGAGATGGGTGCGAGATATGGAGAAGGCTTTTATGGCCCATGGTAGTCAGGAGATGGAGAGGATCAGATTTGCTACTTATCTTCTCCAAGGGGAGGCTTATGACTGGTGGTTAGTAGAGGAGCAGCGTCGGGGTGGTCAGACTATTTCTTGGGAGCAGTTTAAGGAGGCATTCTTCGACAAGTACTTTCCCAGGAGTATGCAGAGGCGGATGGAATCAGAATTTCTTAAGTTGGAGCAAAGGAATCTTTCGGTAGCCCAATATGAAGCTGAATTCACCAGGTTGGCCCGTTTTGCTCCAAGTATAGTATCTAACGAAATGGCCAAGATCACCCGATTCACTGAGGGACTTCGACCCAGACTGATGCAGGCGGTCAATGCATTTGAGCTTCACACTTACAGTGCGTGGTAAATAAGGCTTAATAATTGAGAGAGATATGAATACGGTTCAGAGGGATTGGGAGCAGCAGAAGAAGAGAAAAGGGCATAATTCTAGCCAACCCCCAGCTCAGGCCAAGAAGAGAGGTGCACCTCAGGCCCCAGGAGGACAACCGAATAGAGAGGCTCGCTGCTCTTCGCTGTGGGAATTTCCACCCGGGAGACCTTGCCGTGGAGTGTCTGGTGCCTGTTTCTCCTGTGGAAAGACTGACCATAAGATAGCCACATGTCCCCTTCAAAAGAACCAGCAGCCATCTTCAGTCAAGGGACGAGTCAGCAGCAGCAGCAACCACCGAGGACTCAGGGAAGGGTCTTCGCTCTCACTCAGCAGGATGCTGCCGCTTCTAATTCTGTGGTGATAGGTATATCAATATTTTACATCTAGCATTATATTCTTATCCTGTGCAATGCATTAATAATTAGTTAGGACATTATATTCTTATTGTTAAAATGAAATTTCATTTACGTCCAGGAATGATTAAGATAGGCAATGATTATGCTCAGACTCTAATTGATCCGGGTGCCACGCATTCGTTTATATCTGACACCTACCTTGGCAAGAATGCATCATTGACACCTGAACTTCTAGACCATGAGTTACACATTGCCTTTCCAAATGGTGATACTATGAAAGTTGATTCTGTATGCAAATCCTGCTTGATTATCATTGAGGATAGGAAGCTGAATGCCAATCTTATTGTCCTTCCACTGAAATTCTTTGATGTTATCCTTGGCATGGATTGGTTAGCTTCCTATCATGCTTCTGTAGACTGTTTCAGGAAGATCGTCAACTTCAAAATTCCTTGTCAGCCCGAATTTAGTTTTACTGGTGGCCAGAAACTTCTAGCCTCAGTGTTTATTTCAGCACTACAGGCTGAAAAGTATCTGAGGAGTGGTGGCCAAGGATTTCTTGCTGTTATTAATGATCTTCAAAAGAAAGAGGCCAAGTTGGAGGATATTCCTATAGCTAGAGAATTCCCTGATGTCTTTCGGATGAATTATCGGAGTTGCCCCCTGACCGGGAGGTTGAGTTCTCCATTGATTTGATTCCTGGAACTGGACCTATATCCAAGGCCCCTTATCGTATGGCCCCGGCTGAGCTAAAAGAGTTGAAGGACCAATTGCAGGAACTCCTAGATCGGGGATTTATCAGGCCTAGTGCTTCTCCTTGGGGTGCTCCAGTTCTATTTGTTAAGAAGAAGGATGGCAGTCTTCGGCTATGCATTGATTACCGGAAAATCAACAAGGTGACAGTGCGAAATAAGTACCCTTTGCCGAGGATTGATGACTTGTTTGACCAACTTCAAGGAGCCCGGGTATTCTCCAAGATTGATCTCAGGTCAGGTTATCATCAGCTTAAAGTCAAGGATGGGATGTGCCTAAGACAGCTTTCAGAACTAGATATGGCCATTATGAGTTTTTGGTGATGCCGTTTGGTTTGACCAATGCCCCGGCAGCATTCATGGATTTGATGAACCGAATATTTAGGCCATATTTGGATCAGTTTGTGGTTGTATTTATTGATGATATTTTGATCTATTCTAAGAGTCTCAGGGAGCATGAGGATCACTTGAGGATTGTGCTTCAGACTCTTCGGGAGAAGAAGCTTTATGCCAAGCTGCAGAAGTGTGAGTTTTGGTTGGACCAAGTAGCTTTCTTGGGTCATGTAATTTCTGTGGATGGCATTTCTGTGGACCCGAAGAAGATTGAAGCTATTATTAGCTGAGCAACCTTCCAATGTGGCTGAAGTCAGAAGCTTCTTGGGGCTAGCCGGGTATTATCGAAAATTTGTGGAAGACTTCTCTCGCATCGCTCTACCCCTAACTCGTTTAACCCAGAAACGAGTGAAGTTTGACTGGTCAGAGGAGTGTGAGGAAAGTTTTCAGGAGTTAAAGCAGCGTTTGGTGTCAGCTCCCATCCTTGTTCTTCCGACAGGATCTGAGGGTTTTACACTTTATACTGATGCCTCTCGGAAAGGATTGGGATGTGTCCTAATGCAGAATGGAAAGGTGATAGCCTATGCTTCCAGACAGCTGAAGCCTTATGAGCAGAACTATCCTACTCATGATCTGGAATTAGCTGCGGTGGTTTTTGCTTTGAAGATTTGGCGGCATTATCTCTATGGGGTGTCGTGTGATGTGTATACAGACCATAAGAGTCTAAAATATATCTTCACACAGAAGGAGCTCAATTTGAGGCAGAGGAGGTGGTTGGAACTTCTGAAGGACTATGATCTGAATCTACATTATCATCCAGGGAAGGCTAATGTTGTGGCTGATGCTTGAGTAGGAAGACCTCTTCTGAGTTAGCTGCTATGCTTACCTCCCAGCCTCACATTCTGAAGGACCTCGAGAGGTGGGAGATTGGACTGAGAGTACAGCAGTCTGATGGACTTGTTGCTGCACTTATTCTTCAGCCGACTCTTGTTGACAGAATTAAGTCCTCCCAGATGGAAGATCCAGATCTTCAAAGAATTAAAGTTGCTGTTCAGTCAGGAGATCAGAGTGGATTTTATGTAATGGATGATGGATCCCTGAGATTTGAAGGCAGACTTTGTGTACCTAGCAATGAGGAGTTGAAAGCCGAGATTTTGAGGGAGGCTCACTACTCTCCCTATACTGTGCATCCTGGTGGTACTAAAATGTATAGAGACTTAAAGGAGAATTTTTGGTGGAAAGGGATGAAGAGGGATATTGCTCAGTTTGTGGCCAAGTGCTTAGTATGTCAGCGGTGAAGGCCGAGCATCAAAAACCTGCGGGACCTCTTCAATCTTTGATGATTCCTCAGTGGAAATGGGAAAAGATTACTATGGATTTTGTGACTGGTCTGCCCAAAACTCCCAGGAGTAATGATGCAGTTTGGGTTATTGTGGACAGACTGACAAAGTCAGCTCATTTCCTACCTTTCAGAGTTGGAGTCTCGAGTGATAGATTGGCTAGCATGTATATTGAGCAGATCGTGAGACTTCATGGTGTTCCTGTCTCTATTGTATCTGACCGGGATACCAGATTTGTATCACAGTTTTGGAAGAGTCTTCATAAAGCCTTGGGACCAAATTGAACTTTAGTACAGCTTATCATCCCCAGTCTGATGGACAGTCAGAGAGGACCATACAGATTCTAGAAGATATGTTGCGTGCCTGTGTAATGGACTTGGGTGGGGCTTGGGATAACCACTTATCTTTGGTGGAGTTTGCTTATAACAATAGTTATCAAGCCAGTATCCAGATGGCCCCATTTGAGGCTTTGTACGGTAGGAGGTGCAGATCTCCTTTATGTTGGGATGATGTAGGGGAAAGGAAATTGCTAGGCCCTGAGCTGATCCAGCAGACAGTTGACAAGGTGCATTTGATCAGGGAGCGTCTTCGTACAGCTCAGAGCAGGCAAAAGAGTTATGCTGACGTCAGAAGGAGAGAGTTAGAATTTCAGGTTGGGGATCATGTTTTCTTAAGGGTATCACCAACCAAGGATGTGATGAGATTCGGGATTAGAGGAAAGCTTAGTCCACGCTATATTGGACCTTTTGAGATCTTGAGCAGAGTTGGGGAGGTTGCATACAGCTTAGCACTGCCTCCGATCTTATCTGGTGTTCACAATGTATTCCATGTATCTATGTTGAGGAAGTATGTTTCAGACCCCAGTCATGTTATAGCTTATGAGCCTATTCAGTTGAGGAAGGATTTATCATATGAGGAACATCCTGTGCGTATCGTGGACCGCAAGGATCAGATTCTGAGGCGGCGTACCATCCCTTATGTCAAAGTTCAGTGGAATAATCACTCTGAGAGGGAGGCTACTTGGGAGCTGGAGGAAGAAATTAAAACGAAGTATCCACAATTATTTGAAGGTAATTTATCTATCTAAGATTGTTGACCTTTGATTAATTTGATTGATCCGTAGTTATGAGGTCATGTATCAATTTCGAGGCCAAAATTTTTATAAGGAGGGGAGGATGTAGTACCCGGTTCCCAGTTCATGTGAACCAGGTTCAGGACTTGGTCCTGTGCTGTCCGACGCTTCGCTCTCAGCGAAGCGCTTCGTTTTTCCGGACCCCCTTAAACTGAAGCGTTACGCAGGGGATTATATATGTGATGGAGGGGGACTCCCTCCATCATCTTGGCTTCCATTTCCTTCAGGTAATCCCTGGCCTTGGAGAGAGAGAGAGAGAGCGTGAGAGATAGAGAGAGCGCGAGAGACAGAGAGATGAGAAGAGAGCGAGACAGGGGGACCGGACGACCCTTGGTTCAGGCCCGGCGGTGTGCTCGCCGCCTCGCCGGCCTGAGCTTCGGCCGGCAACCCCGCCGGCACCGGGGGAGGTGTCCGGCGGGGTGGTGGTGGAGAGAGAGAAGAGAGAGAGGCCAATCGGCCCCTCTCTGCGCGGTGGCGGAAGCCGGTTGGTTCGGGCCCGACGGCGTGCTCGCCGCCTCGCCGGGCCTGAGCTTCGGCCTGTCGCCTCCACCGGCACCGGGCGTGCGTCCGGTGGAGGTCCGGCCGGCCAAGGTGGCCGACCGTGCCACCGGCACAGTAACGTGCTGCGCGGATGTGAGAGAGAAATAGAGAGAAATTGAGAGAGAGTGGAGGAGATTGGTGGCCGGCTGCGGTGGCGGCCAGCTCTGGCCCGGCCACCGGCGGCCGGGCCGCCCTCAATTTTCCGGCGGCGGCCCTGGCCGCCGGCATGATACCCATCCCCTGTTCGGTGAAACAGGGATCGGGTGGGTTGAGATGAAGCCGGCCGGTTCAGGGCCTATTGGGCCGTGCAGCGAACAGATTTGGGGCTGATTTTTGGGCCCCGTAACGGGCCAGGATTAGCAAAAAAATTATATACTAGAATCTGGGTGAATTCTAGTTTCTTGGGGTATTTTTACTTCCCCAATTGGGTGTGTATAGCGGGAGATATTCGAGCCCAAAGTTGGGCCCATGAACTAGTCTGGGTAGAATTCTAAGGGTCATTTTAATATTCGTATTCTAATAAATTAATTATGTAAAATGATCCTGTAGGTGCTCAGACATCTGACTAGCTGATATATACCTGTTGGATTGCGTACTGATGTAAGTAAGCCAGTTATCATTATTTAATAAATTATTTTATTCATTATATGAATATTTAAATTGTGAATTATATTGTGACATGAAGAATTGTTATGGATATTAGCTAAATTGTAAGTAGATGAATATTATGAACACGTTGTTGTTTATGTGCTATGATTGAGAATGATTTCATATGAGGATGCTATGCATGAGAGATGCAGTTATTATGATATTGATGTGATATATTACATGCAATTGTTAAGTAAGTATAATCCACTGTTTATGCAATATAAAGATGTTATTGATATGTTTGTGCATGATGTGAGGTACTGCTATCTGTCGCCGCGGTTCTCCTTTATCATGTCATACCACACACACATCTAGAGGATGTGTTCTGATGATTTATGCCACACACACATCTAGAGGATGTGTTCTGATGATTTATGCCACATACACGTCTAGAGGATGTGTTCTGTTTATTTATGCCATTCACATGTCTAGAGGATGTGTTCTGCTTGGTCCGATATGGCATCACGCATCTAGAGGATGTGTTCTGAGTTACTATGAGGTGGCATCACACATCTAGAGGATGTGTTCTGCTTGGTTCGAGGTAGCATCACACATATAGAGTATGTGTTCTGATGGATTATGATATGGCGTGACCCTGGTATATGGACCCTTTCAGTAGGGGGATACTTGTTGGTACACTTTTGGGATATTGCAGGGCCGTGGGTCACATTTGCAACTACCATTGAGTGTATAAATAGTGGGTTTACTTACATTGCTTGTTTGAGTATTTGTGGAATGTTTAAGCATGCAAATCATTTATGTGCTTATAGATTATTATGCTATGAATTGACTGTATAACATGGCTTACTTATTGAGCGTAAGCTCATAAAAATCTTACAATATTTTTGTCAGAGCCACGAGATTGAAGATGGATTGTTGGGGTGATGGATCTTCTATTAAATAAAACAAGACCCATTATTTTGTTGTAACCCCAGTATCACTTATGTGTAGGGCTTGATGCCCAAACTTTATTATTGTGGTGTGTAAGGGTTTGTAACCCAAAACTTTTAGTATTCAGTGATGAATTTGGCTTGGTTATATACATAATAATGTTATGTGTGAAAAATTTTGTGACGCCTTGCGTGCCCGGCATGCGGCGGGTTGTCACCCTAGCCCGATATTTGGGTCTAGGGCATGACAGAGCAGGTGGACAATAATGCAATGAGAATGTTAGACCACATGCTGGCATGCGGTCTCAAGCCATATTTAGTCACCTACACGATAGTGATTGGTGGGCTTTGTAGACATGGGAAATTAGAAGAGAGATTGAATCTTTGGGATGCGATTAGGCAACAAGGGTTGGACCCTGCCAAGAATGTATGGCACACTGCTTAATGGTTCATGCAAAGAAGGCAGACTGGAAATTGCGCTGAAGCTCTTTCATGAAATGTCGTTTCTTACAATAGTTTGATCAGCTGGTTTTGTAGATTAGGGGAGATGAAGGCAGCTAACAAGCTTTTTGAGGAGATCATGGAGAAAGGATTCGTGCCTGAAGTTGAGGCTGCTGAAGAGCTATTATGTGATATGGAAAGGTAGGGCCTTAATTCAACTCTGCTGAAAGCTATTGTGTGATATGGAAAGGCGTAGGCTTGAAACAAACTCAGTTATCTATAGTATGCTGGCGTATGGTTTAAGCAAGGCAGGTAATTGATAGAGCTGAGTATTATCTAGCAGAGATGAACCGTAAAGGGCACCAAGTCAATGCCAAGACTTGTCGAATTCTTTCAGATGGGAGAAATTGGCTTCATCATTTGGCCAAGACGAGGGGGAATCCGATGATGTCATACATTAGTGTATCAGCAATTATCACTGCAGAACAGTTTAATGAACGTAAAGAAGATGTGTGATGGGAAAATGTTTCCAAAACAAATGTATAACTTATAACACTAGCAATTAGGAAAATGCATCAGAGGACCCAGACTATCGTAATGAAATTATAAATTGGAAAAGTCTTTGTACACCGCCCCCAGTGCGACAAGTCCTACGTGGGCTGCACCGTCTCTTCTGATTGGTCCACGTGGATCCTACGTGGCTGACAATGTGAAAAGGTATGGCTCTGCTACGATGTTACGTTCTGATCGTGACGGCCATTAAAAGCGCTTCGCCTTTATTTAAAAATTACTATGCAGACAAAAATGCCCTTTCCCTCCAGCCTACTTCTACCCCCATTTTTTCTTGGATTTCATCTGTGCAAGAAAAACTCTTTCTTCCCCTCGCTCTGAGAGTCCGGTCGGAAGAAAATATTTCAGCTTCGAGGCTGGAATACCTGGCTACTGAAGTCTTTGTACAAAAACTTCTGGAGGAAATGTCGTCCGCAGCACAAAGTAAAAAGTCCTTGTTCCCACTTCTTTGTAAAGCTCCTTTATTACACCAACTATTTTTTCTCGTTAGAGGTAGTTAATGCGTGACCAAACCGTTTAATGCACGGGTAACTTCCTTAGAACAAAACAGTTATGACATTCTGGGAGTCATAAGTGTTTAGAGTTTACTGTTTTGTAGCACGAATGTCATACTCTTTTAACTAGGATGTTATACCTTATGAACTGGGGTGTCGTCAAAGTGTTTCGGCCTATATTCCATGTTATTTCCTATCCATATAGCTCTAGTGTCGTCATTTGACAACTCGGGTGTACTACGATTGGGGCGTGGCGTGGCTAAACGGTTGCATCCGGGGTGTCATTATATAAGAACTGGAGTGTCAAAGTTTTGTAACTGCACTGTCGTAATGTTTTCCTTGGTTGTCATAAGGTTGGGGTATCGTGCTATCCCTGGAGTGTCGTAACAGTCTTTCCTGGGTATCGTAAGATGTTTTCTAGGGTGTCGTAGGTTATTTTCTCAGGTATCGTAGGTTGTTTTAGTCAGGAGTGTCTATTTGTTGCGAAGACACCGTAGTCAGGGTATCATCGGATGAGAGCTGGGGTATCGTAACAGACCAAATCAGGGATGTCGTAGGTCCCCGCCTTAACAATCCCCGCACGGGTGTCATCGCCTTAAAGTTAGGGTGTTGTCGCGCTAAAGCTGGGTGTCCTAAGAGCCTAAGTTAGGGATGTCGTAGGTCCCCGCCTTAACAGTCCACGCACGGGTGTCATTGCGCTAAAGCTAGGGTGTCATCAAATTAGAGCTGGGGTGTCGTAACAACCTAAGTCGGGGATGTCATCGGTCCCCGCCTTAACAGTCCTAGAATGGGTGTCATCGCCTTAAAGATAGGGTGTCGTCAGACGAGAGCTGGGATGCCGTAAGAGCCTAAGTCGGGAATGTCGTTGGTCCCTGCCTTAACAGTCCCCGCACGGGTATCGTCGCCTTAAAGCTGGGGTGTCGTAAGAGCTTAACTCGGGGATGTCATTGGTCCCACCTTATAACAGTCCCAGAACGGGTGCCGTCGCCTTAAAGCTAGGGTGTCATCAGGTGAGAGCTAGGGTGTCGTAACAGCGTAAGTCGGGGATGTCGTCGGTCCCCGCCTTAACAGTCCCTGCACGGGTGTTATCACCTTAAAGCTAGGGTGTCGTCAGATGCGAGCTAGGGTATCGTCAAATGAGAGCTAGGGTGTTGTAAGAGCCTAAGTCAGGGATGTCATAGGTCCCCTCCTTGACAATCCCCGCACGGGTGTCATCGCCTTAAAGCTAGGGTGTCGTCGCGCTAAAGCTGTGGTGTCGTAAGAGCCTAAGTCAGGGATGTCGTAGGTCCCCACCTTAACAGTCCATGCACGGGTGTCGTCACCTTAAAGCTAGGGTGTCATCGCTCTAAAACTGAGGTGTCGTAAGAGCCTAAGTCGGGGATGTCGTCGGTCCCCGCCTTAACAGTCCCGGAACGGGTGTCGTCGCCTTAAAGCTAGGGTGTCATCAATAAGAGCTGAGGTGTCGTAACAGCATAAGTCTGGGATGTCATCGCTCCCAGCCTTAACAGTCCCCGCATGGGTGTCGTCGCCTTAAAGCTAGGGTGTCATCAGATGTGAGCTGGGGTGTCGTTAACAGCCTGAGTCGGTGATGTCGTCGGTCCCCCCTAACAGTCCCCGCACGGGTGTCGTTGCCTTAAAGCTAGAGTGTCGTCGCGCTAAAGCTAGGGTATCGTAAGAGCCTAAGTCGGGGATGTTGTAGGTCCCCGCCTTAACAGTCCCCACACGGGTGTCGTCACCTTAAAGCTAGGGTGTCATCACGCTAAAGCCGCGATGTCGTAAGAGCCAAAGTCGGGGATGTCGTAGGTCCCCGCCTTAACAGTCCACGCACGGGTGTCGTCGCCTTAAAGCTAGGGTGTCGTCACTCTAAAGCTGAGGTATCGTAAGAGCCTAAGTCAGGGATGTCGTCGGTCCCCACCTTAACAGTCCCAGAACGGGTGTCATCGCCTTAAAGCTAGGGTGTCATCAGATGAGAGCTGGGGTGTTGTAACAGCGTAAGTCGGGGATGTTGTCGCTCCCCGCCTTAACAATCCCCGCACGGTTGTCTTCGCCTTAAAGCTAGGGTGTCGTCAAATGCGAGCTGCGGTATCGTTAACAACCTGAGTCGGGGATGTCGTCGGTCCCCCCTGGCAGTCCCCGCACGGGTGTCATCGCCTTAAAGCTAGGGTGTCGTCACGCTAAAGCTGGGGTATCGTAAGAGCCTAAGTCGGGGATGTCGTAGGTTCCCGCCTTAACAGTTCCCGCACGGGTGTCGTCGCCTTAAAGCTAGGGTATCATCGTGCTAAAGCTGGATGTCATAAGAGCCTAAGTCGGGGATGTCGTCGGTCCCTGCCTTAACAGTCCCGGCATGGGTGTCGTCGCCTTAAAGCTAGGGTGTCGTCAGTTGAGAGTCGGGGTGTCGCAACAGCCTAATTCGGGGATGTCGTATTTCTTTAAGTAAGGTGTCGTATTTTTTTAACCTTAGTCTCCTAATGCTTTGTCAGGATATATTGACAGCTAAATCTATGGATATCATTGTTCATGACTGTGTGCCTATATTTTCACAGACGATGCCGAAATTATAGATCGGAAAGAAATCGAGCACGCTCCCGACCGTGCACCTTCATCCATCGCTCCAAAAGCAGGAGTTGATACTGTAGTTCCTCAAACTGGAATGGAATTCAATTCAGCAGATGAAGTATATACTTTCTACAATGGATACGCAAAAAGAGTTGGTTTTGGAATCACAACAGTGTGTAGCAGGACCAACAACAACAAACAACTTTGCTTCAAGCACCTGGTGTGTTGGAGGCAAGGAAAATCTAGAAAAACAGAGAAGAGCATGAATCATAGGGATACTAGAAAAGTTGATTGCATAGCATCCATAAAAGCAAGACTGAATGCTACAAGTGGTAAGTGGATATTGGTTGAGGTTTCTCTAGAATATAACCATGGGATGTCCATAACATCAACTAGTTATCTACGGTCGCATAGGAGGATTAGCACAATAGAGAAGGCAGAGATCAGCAATTTACATGCCATGAATGTTTCGACAACTCAGATATACTCTGCCATAGCAAGGAGAAAAGGGGTCAGAAGACAATTGGATTTCACCGAGAAGGATGCTCGTAATTTTATTTGTCGTGAACGTCAGTCTAAGCTGAAAGAAGGAGATGCTCAGTCGATGGTAATCCATTTCACCGAAATGCAACTCAGAAATCCCAATTTCTTCTATACCTTAGACCTCAATGATAATGGTCATCTCAGGTCTATCTTCTGGATTCATCCAAGGTCAAGATTGGCATGCATACTTCGATGATGTTCTAAACTTTGACTCGACCTACTTGACAAATAGATATCAAATGCCTATTTGTCCATTTGTCGGGGTCAACCATCATGGACAGTCCACCTTGCTTGGTTGCGCATTGTTTTCTGATGAGAGTACTGAGACATATAAATGGGTATTTCAGTCATGGCTGGATGCAAATGGTGGTCAAGCACCTATTGCCATAATAACTGACCAAGATAAGGCAATCGAGGCTGCTGTTAAAGAAGTTTTTCCTAACACTCGACATCGATTTTATCTTTGGCATATATTGAAGAAGACATCTGAAAAGATTGGCCACATTTGCACATAAAATCCCAAATTTATGGTTGATTTCGATGAGGCGATATATGATTCATTGACCATACAGTCATTCGAGGAAAGGTGGGCATATGTTATGGAGAAATATAAAGAATGCAAGGCTATAGATTGGTTCAATGTCCTTTACGAATGTCGGGATAAATGGGTTTCAGTTTACCTAAAGGATACATTCTTCGTAGGTATGTATGTCATTGTCTTTGGTTCATGTTCACGTTCAATGCTTCTTTTTTTGACAAAATTATGAACATGGATGTCATCTTCACAAAGGAGTGAGGGCATAAATCACTTCTTCAATGGGTTTATAAATTTGAAGACTACACTAATGAAGTTCATCGGTAAGTACGAAGATGCCTTAGAGAAAAGGTATGAGGCTGAAAATGAGAAAGATAATAGGACATTGCAAACGATTGCTTTCCTAAAAAAATCATCACCTTTTGAGAGACAAGCTGCAGGAAGGTATACAAGGCGCATTTTCAAAAAGTTTCTGAATGAGATCCTTGAAATGGCTGCATCAAAAACTAAATTGATCAAGGAAGCTGGTAACTGTTGTGTATATTCTGTAAAGTCGTATGAAAGGATTGAAGTCGATGGAATCGGCAAGGAGATGATCAAAGATTATATCGTGTCATACGATAGAAATATTGAGGATGTCCAATGCCAGTGTCGATCCTTTCAGTTCAAGGGTTACCTGTGTAGGCATGCCTTGTTGGTTCTTCATCAAAGTGACGTATTTCGTTTACCAGATAAATACTTCTTGAAGAGATTGTGCAAGGATATGAAATACCAATTCGATGATTTCGACTGCAATAATGAAGGTTGTGATAAAAGCACACGAAGATCACGATACGCAGTGATAATTTTTTATTTAAAATGTCTTAATATATGTTTTCGATAACATTATGTTATTGATTGTAGATTAGTTTTCTGAGTCATTGGATGATGAAGCTCGCAGAGATAGCCTCCATATCTGAAGATGCATTTAATTTAGTGATGGATGGTCTAACACCTATATTCAAAATGATCATGGATGCCAACTGCACAGCTAAGCCAAGTACAGAGCTTGTAATTCAAGATCCTGAATAAATTAGGACGAAAGGTCACCCAAGAGAGAACAGATTAAAGAGTGGAGTCGAGAAGAAGTCAAAAAGATCAAGGAAAAATCTAGTCAAGGCAACCGTTGATGCTCCACCAATGCAAATTGAAATAAGAGCTGCTTCAAGCAACAGGCAAACTTATATGCAGTCAATTAACACCGGAGAGGACATGAAAAGAATTGTACCACCTTCCGAAACTTTGATGGACGAGTTTGATGCTTATGTATTGAGTCAACTTATGCAGGAGCATATGTAAAACACGGGTGTCGTAACGTTGTAACTATGGTGTTCTAGTTGCAAATGAAGTGCTTTGTAAATAGGGTGTCTTTTTCAGGTAAATGAAGTACTCATCTCGTCTGCCAAGAAGATTTGATATTTGCAAATACGCTTGCACTGTTACGAAACCCTAGCTCTAGGCTAACGACACCCAAGCTTTAGCCCGACGACACCCAAATGGCAAAATCCTACGATATCCCATTACTCACGAAAGGACACCAGAGCTTTCAGCGCGACGACACCCCACCTTTGGGCAACGACACCCTAGCTTTAGTGTGACGACACCCGAAAGGCAAAATCCGATGACATCCCATTACTCACGAAACGACACCAGAGCTTTTAGCGCGACGACACCCCAGCTCTGGGCTATCGACACCCTAGCTTTAGCGCGACGACACCCGGAAGGCAAATCCGATGACATCCCATTACTCACGAAAGGACACCAGAGCTTTTAGCGTGACGACACCCCAGCTCTGGGCTATCGACACCCTAGCTTTAGCGCGATGACACCTGGAAGGCAAAATCCGATGGCATCCCATTACTCACGAAAGGACACCAGAGCTTTCAGCGCAACGACACCCCACCTTTGGGCTAACGATACCCTAGCTGTAGCGCGACGACACCCGGAAGGCAAAATCCGACGACATCCCATTACTCACGAAAGGACACCAGAGCTTATAGCGCGACGACACCCCAGCTCTAGGCTATCGATACCCTAGCTTTAGCGCGATGACACCCGAAAGGCAAAATCTGACGACATCCCATTACTCACGAAAGGACACCAAAGCTTTTAGCACGATGACACCCCACCTTTAGGCTAACGATACCCTAGCTTTAGCGCGACGACACCCGGAAGGCAAAATCCGACGACATCCAATTACTCACGAAAGGACACCAGAGCTTTCAGCGCGATGACACCCCACCTTTGGGCTAACGAGACCCTAGCTTTAGCGCGACGACATCCGGAAGGCAAAATCCGATGACATCCCATTACTCATGAAAGGACACCAGAGCTTTTAGCGCGATGACACCCCAGCTCTGGGCTATCGACACCCTAGCTTTAGCACGATGACACCCGGAAGGAAAAATCCAATGACATCCCATTACTCACGAAAGGACACCAGAGCTTTTAGCGCGATGACACCCCAGCTCTGGGCTATTGACACCCTAGCTTTAGCGCGATGACACCCGGAAGGCAAAATCCGACGACATCCCATTACTCACGAAAGGACACCAGAGCTTTCAGCGTGACGACACCCCATCTTTGGGCTAACGACACCCTAGCTTTAGTGCGACGACACCCGGAAGGCAAAATCCGATGACATCCCATTACTCACAAAAGGACACCAGAGCTTTTAGCGCGACGATACCCCAGCTCTGGGCTATTGACACCTTAGCTTTAGCGTGACGACACCCGGATGGAAAAATCCGACGACATCCCATTACTCACGAAAGGACACCAGAGCTTTTAGTGTGACGACACCCCAGCTCTGGGCTATCGATACCTAGCTTTAGCGCGACGACACCCGGAAGGAAAAATACAACGACATCCCATTACTCACGAAAGGACACCAAGCTTTCAGTGCGACGACACCCCATCTCTGGGCTAATGACACCCTAGCTTTAGTGCGACGACACTCGAAAGGCAAAATCGACGACATCCCTGTTCTCAATTTACGACATTCTAGTTTTTAATTTACGACATCATATATGAAAACTTAAGAAATTGTGAAGTAGAAAAGGCATAAATATGAATAAATCGAGGACACCCCTGTTCTCAATAAATTTTTACATTTGCATTAAATCTGAAACAATGTTAATATGAATAAATTACATTAAATTTTTAATCAAAGAAAATGAAAAAATTAAGAATACTTTGTGACAAGGTCATCAATCTTTTGGTTCATGCCCTCTCTCAATATCGTCGCAGCTAATTGTCACCGGTATCTCTTACTTCCTCCTGCATGAAATCCATCTTCATATCAGGATTGTCCCTTCGAGCAAGACATTCCATGTATCTCAGACAGTATATGCCGCAATCCAATGATCCATCCGGTTAGCTTGGGCAATCCAAAATCTCTTCCATCGGCCAAGTCATCACCTCCTCCTTATCGTAGTAGATATGGAATATGTGGCCAAGAATTGTATGCCATTTCTTTGCATTGGCCTTGTACCTGGCATTGCGTTTTAATGAATTCAGGTGCATGAACACCTTTCTTTCCATGTCGACAGCAACCAAATGCCAGTGCGAGTTATCGAGTTTATTATGGTGAATAGAAACCAGAATTGGGCTTTATATTCATCAGATACATTGTCAAATATCGGAGCCCCTGATGTTGTAGCGAGTTCATGATCAGTTAATGGAGAAGTTAGACACAGAGCGGCTACGAAAACTGATGCAAAGATGCACTTATGGTATCGATTCGGATGCTCTGTCCAGTTGCGCATCAAAAACTCCTGGCCGGCATTAATTATCTGCCAATGCAATGTAAACCGATTAATATAATTCTAAAATCAACAACTAGAAAAGGTTTCTTGAGATACTTACATCATCTATTATCATATCATTATTAATGAGATCTTGAATACTTTTCCTTGTTACAACGCCACCTAACTTATTGGTGTACACGATCTCGTCTGTTAGTCGTTCGCTCAAAAATTTTGTATAATAATTTGGTCATCTTCGACCGTTGTGTTGGGCTTTGACGTGCCCATTGTCTTCGTCGTCTTTCTAGGATGGGTTGTCTTATAAGAATCTCTCGACGACCTTGGATGCCTTACGCTTCCTCGGCTCTTTTTTAACCATATTAACAAGCGAAGGCATTCCAATAATTTCTATGTCCACATCATCACCCTTTGAAGCAGGGGTGCCAAGTTTATTATCGGATTTGGACTCCTCTTGGCCCTCCGTAGAATGCCCAGGCTCGCGGAGGATCAACTCCAGGGAATGACCCTCGTCTGTCTTCTCGTCTCCCTTGTCCTCCTCATTTCTTGCATTGCTTTCCTTTCTGAGCAGTGAACTGAGGAGGCTCTCAGCAATGGATAGCCTGTGCTTGACATCGTCGAGTTGATCCTTAACGCACTCCAATTCATTCCTCAACTCGGTACATCCTGTGCAGCTATCAGTTGGTTGAGGGGATGCTACTCTTTGTTGAGTGAGAAGCCAGCGCTCTTGTGACAGTGGTACAGTAGCTCCCTCCATATGCAAAGTAAGATGATAAAAATTAATATTAAGTGAAAAATTGACACATTAAGTTAAAAAATATGGTCAGAGCAATGGAGCAATGTACTAGCTTACCAAGTCATGAGGCTGCAAGTTGGCAACCCGAACCGACTGGATCTTCATTTGGTGGTCATACCACTTCAACAGCCGGGCAGTTTATCGGGATATGCTGGTGCTCGCATTGATGTATGCTCAAAGAACCACACCTGAACATGATATTTTTTGGATATTAAATAATATAATATTAACAAAGAAATTGTATTAAGAACACTATTTCTGCATCTCATTAATCCTTACCACCAGTGCTGTCGAGCATCCGAACAGGGTAGGCTGCCTCCTAACCTTTTTTGCATTCTTTGAGTGGACTGGCTCCTCGGAACGCAACCAAGCAGCTATTTCTGAGAGAGCCAGAATAATCAAATCCTTCAATGCCGAAGCCCAGTCGATGCTATCCAGTTGTCCTAAGTCATCCAAGTGCTGGATGAGATACCGTGGACATCTCTGATTAGACTTTGGAGCCAAAAACATGGCCAACATGTAGGCGATCCAAAGTCGGATGGTGTCCTCGACATCCTCCTGTGCCTTAGATGATTGGAGTTGAAATATTAACTTCTCCAAACCTTCTTGACGAAGACCTAAACCTTGGCCAAAACGTATGAACAACCTTTCATTGAACAATTGGCTGGACGTGTCGATCTTCTTCCCATGAGCTGGAAGACCCAGAATGAGTGCGACTTCGTCGGCACTGAATAAAACTAGCTTTCTGCAGAAAATGAACTCGTCGCCTCCATTGTGACATCTTATGATGTCTGCTAGCAGTCGCCCATCGACTGTGAACGTCTGCATGTCGACGAAGGCACCAAATGGGGTCCTTCGAATAAGTTTTGTATGCCGTCTAGTGAACCCCATCTTCCAAACCTTCTGAACATATACGGCCGGCCTGCAACTATTCTTAAACAGCTGGGAAGCCTTCACTGGGGGGACTGGAAAAAGTTTCATGTCAACTGAAACAGGGGGTAAGACATAAGACATACTTGTCAGCTAGGTGCCATTATGTATGTAACTAGGGTGTCATGAAATTTTAAGAGAGGATGTCATAATATTTTAACATAGGGATAAACATACCTGAAGGAGGTGCATCTTCATTCGAATGAAGAACGATGTCCTAGCTTTGTTCCACCATTTTCTCCTTCTGGTTCTTCTTTGTTCGCAGTCTTCATCCACAAACGAAAGCACTCATCTCCATGAATGAAGTAGATGGAAGAAAGAACTATGGAAGAAATTTAGGACAGCAGTGGCTTCTCGAGCAAGAAACGATGGATGGCTTCTCGAGCAACAAACGAAGGACCTCTAGGGTTTAGAAATTTTTTTATGTCGACCTCAGAGAAATACGAAAGGACACCAGGATCACCACGATCACATCACTGATATGCAAACCCGTAGGAACCAGCCATGTTTCGCAACTTTTCTCGAAAAGATGGCATAGCTAAGTTACTAGGGTGTCGTCGAATTACAACTAGGATGACGTCAAAATTCCTGCCTTGTTCAAATATATCATAGTGGTGTCATAAGTTTATAACAAGGGTGTCGTAAAGTTTCAACTGGGGTGTCGCGAATGACAACGCATAAAAAAACTTACGGCACCTCAGCTCTCATCTAACACACCCTAGCTTTAAGGCGATGACACCTATGCGGGGACTATTAAGGTGGGGACCGACGACATCCCCGACTCAGGCTGTTATCGACACCCCAGTTCTCATCTGATGACACCCTAGCTTTAAGGCGACGACACCCGTGCGTTGACTGTTAAGGCGGGTTGTGTCGTCGCCTTAAAGCTATAAGCATGGGTGTCGTAGCATTCGTGCTAGGGTGTCGTAGCATTCGTGCTAGAGTGTTGTGAGGTTTCAACTAGGGTGTCACGAAGGATTTTCGGCCGAATTCCTCCTTGGTTATCGCGGGGATTCTCTTCATGGTCAGTTATAAGCACGGGTGTCGTAGCATTCGTGCTAGGGTGTCGTGAGGTTTCAATTGGGGTGTCGCGAAGAATTTTCAGCCGAATTCCTCCTGGGGTGTCACGGGGATTCTCTCCGTGGTTGGTTATAAGCACAGGTGTCGTAGCATTGGTGCTAGGGTGTCGTAAGGTTTCAACTGGGGTGTCGCGAGGGATTTTTGGCCAAATTCCTTTTGGGGTGTCGCGGGGATTCTCTCCGTGGTCAGTTATAAGCACGGGTATCGTAGCATTGGTGCTAGGGTGTCGTTAGGTTTCAACTGGAGTGTCGTAAGGGATTTTCGGCCGAATTCCTCCTGGGGTGTCGCGGGGATTCTCTCCGTGGTCAGTTATAAGCATGGGTGTCGTAGCATTGGTGCTAGGGTGTTGTTAGGTTTCAACTGGGGCATCGCGAAGGATTTTTGGCCGAATTCCTCCTGGGGTGTCGTGAGGTTTCCTCTTGGGACGTCGTAAAGCTTACTACGGTAACCGGTATTTGGCTTCCCGACACTCTCTTCAGTAATGGTTTCTTCTGTTCCCTATCCCCCGAAACTCAGCAAGGGGGGCGCAACCCTTTGTTTCCTGTGAGCACCCACTAAGATGGTGGCACATGGTGAGTTTCCACGATAGGGGCGCCGAAGCTGATAGCTCGGGCAATCGAAACACCCGCCAGGAGTAGCTTAAATATGGATGGGGGAATGCCATCGTTAATCACCTTTTCAGCTGATCTTCCAAAATTTTTGGATACTGAGATGGCTTCTCGAGGAGGGGCGATCGACTGAACCGTCAAGCAGGGGCATCAGTGGCCGCGAGGAGGCCCCATGGGAGCCGCACCACGGTAACCGTCGATGCGGAGGTCTTTGCGTCATCGCTCCAAATCGCGAGCAACTCCACAAGGTGGCCAGCAATACTTGGCTAGTTCAATGAGAGAGATCGAGCTCCTGCGTCGGGCCAACAGCCAGCTGGAGGGGCAAGTAGCGTCCCTCCAGCGCCAGATCGCCGAGTTAGCCCTGCAGCATGGGGGGAGCTCGGCAGCGCTCAAAGAAGATGACAAGCCCCAGTGAGGGATCCTGTACTTTTTTCTTTTCTTTTCTTCTTGTCTTTCTTTGTGTGATGAATAAAAAGAAATTTTAGTAACTTTTGTGTTTACTGTCAGACCGAAGGATAAGAGAGCTTGAATGTCGTAACTATTTTTTGACCAATTTCATCTTGAGATGTGGTAAAGTTTTATCCTAAGCGTGAACGGGTGTCTTAGATTTGTAACTTGGGTTTCTTAATAATTCAACTGGGGTGTCCTCACTGTTTTTTGGCCGAATTCATCGTGGGGTGTCGTGGGCCTTCTCTCCGTGGTCAGTTATAAGCACGGGTGTCATAGAATTGGTGCTAGGGTGTCGTAAGATTTCAATTGGGGTGTCGCGAACAACAACATCCCCGACTCAAGCTGTTAACGATACCCCAGTTCTCATCTGACGACACCCTAGCTTTAAGGCGACGGCTCCCATGCGGGGACTGTTAGGGGGGGACCGATGACATCCCCGAAACAGGCTATTAACGATACCCCAGCTCGCATTTGACGACACCCTAGCTTTAAGGCAACGACACCCATGAGGTGACTGTTAAAGCGGGGTGTCGTCGCCATAAAGCTATAAGCACGGGTGTCATAGCATTGTCGCTAGGGTGTCGTAAGGTCTTAACTGGGGTGTCGCAAAGGATTTTCGGCCGAATTGCTCCTAGGGTGTCACGGGGATTCTTCTCCATGGTCACTTATGAGCACGGGGTGTCATAGAATTGACGCTTGGGTGTCTTAATGTTTCAACTGAGGCATCGTAGATCTTTTTTTGGGTGAACATAACTTGGGTGTCGCGGGCCTACTCTCCAGCATCAGTTATAAGCATGACACACCCTTAAGCAGTTAAAGATACCCCATAGAACAAGCTACGACACTCCGGAAAGCAACATACGAAGATCGCGAAGGTTATAAGCATGGGTGTCGTAGCATTGCCGCTAGGATGTCATAACGTTTCAACTGCGGTGTCACGAATGATTTTTTCCAAATTCCTCCTTTGGTGTCGTAAGGTTATAAGCATGGGTGTCGTAGCGTTGTCGCTAGGGTGTCGTGATGTTTGAACTGCGGTGTTGCGAAGGATTTTTGGCCGAGCATAACAGGGGTGTCATATTTGTTCAACAGATGTGTCTTATTTCTTTAACTTGGGTGTCGCAATACTCCCGATTTTCTCCTGCGATGTCGCGAGGCTTTTCTTCAGCATTCGTTTGGAGCATGGGTGTTGTAGGCTTGTAACTACGGTATCGTAACAGTAAATCTAGGGTATCGTAGATTTTATGACGACACTAGAGCTATATGGACAAGAAATAATGGGGAATATAGGCCGAAACACTCTGACGACACTCCAGTTCATAAGATATAACATCCTAGTTAAAAGAGTATGACATTTGTGCTACAAAACAGTAAACTCCAGTTATGACTCCCGGAATGTCATAAAGGAGCTTTACAAAGAAGTGGGAACAAGGACTTTTTACTTCATGCTGTGGATGACATTTTTTCCATAAGTTTTCTTTCGACCGGACTCTCAGAGCGAGGGCTCAAGATCTTGCTCAAAACTGTTTTGTTCTAAGGAGGTTACCCGCGCATTAAACGGTTTGGTCACGCATTAACTACCTCTAACGAGAAAAAATAGTTTGTGTAATAAAGGAGCTTTACAAAGAAGTGGAAACAAGGACTTTTTACTTCGTGCTGCGGACAATATTTCCTCTAGAAGTTTTTGTACAAAGACTTCAGTAGCCAGGTATTCCAGCCTCGAAGCTGAAATATTTTCTTCCAACCGGACTCTCAGAGCGAGGGCTCAGGATCTTGCTCAAACCTTGGACTGATTCCTTAGCATCGAAAGTCAGAGCGAGGGGGAAGAAAGAGTTTTTCTTGCACATATGAAATCCAAGAAAAAATGGCGGTAGAAGTAGGCTGGAGGGAAATGACATTTTCGTCTGCACAATAATTTTTAAATAAAGGCGAAGCGCTTTTAACGGCCATCATGATCAGAACGTAACATCGTAGCAGAGCCATACCATTCCGCATCGTTAGCCACGTAGGATCCACGTGGACCAATCAGGAGAGGCGGTGCAGCCCACGTAGGACTTGCTGCATCGGGGGCGGTGTACAAAGACTTTTTCAATTTATAATTTCATTACTATAGTCTGGGTCCGACTGGGTTGTCAGACTGGTGTCAGTTGGGCTCTTGCTCGCTCGCTTGCAATTGTAATAATGACAGTAAATACATTATATGCATTCTACCATATTTCACCTCCACGAGAGAAGGGGAAATTTACAAGATTCCCTACGTTCCTTGTGCAGCATTAATGAGACAATAAATGAGGGATCTGTCACGCCCCAAACCCAATATCGGGCTAGGGTGACAACCCGCCGCGTGCCGGGTACACAAGGCGTTATCAAATTTTTTACACATAACACAATTATATATAATCAGGTCAAATACATCACTCAATACTAAAAGTTTTGGGTTACAAATCCTTACACACAACAATAATAAAGTTTGGGCATCAAGCCCTACACATAAGTAATACTGGGGTTACAACAAAATAATGGGTCTTGTTTTATTTAATAGGAGATCCATCACCCCAACAGTCCATCTTCAACCTCGTGGCTCTGACAAAAACATTGTAAGATTTTTATGAGCTTACACTCAATAAGCCACATTATACAGTCAAATCATAGTATAGAAATCAATAAGCACATAAATGATCTGCATGCTTAAACATTCCACAAATACTCAAACATGCAATGTAAGTAAACCCACTGTTTATACTCTCAATGGTAACTGTAAATGTGGCCCACGGCCTGCAATATCTCAATAGTGTACCAACAAGCATCCCCCTACTGAAAGGGTCAGATACTAGGGTCACGCCATATCATAATCCACCAGAACACATACTCTATATGTGTGATGCCACCTCAAACCAAGCATAACACATCCTCTAGATGTGTGATGCCACCTCATAGAACTCAGAACACATCCTCTAGATGCGTGATGCCATCTCGAACCCAAGCAGAACACGTCCTCTAGACATGTGAATGGCATAAACAAGCAGAACACGCCCTCTAGACGTGTAGGTGGCATAAACAAGCAGAACACATCCTCTAGATGTGTGTGTGGCATAAACAAGCAGAACACGTCCTCTAGACGTGTGTGTGGTATGACATGATAAAGGAGAACCGCGGCGACACATAACAGTACCTCACATCATGCACAAACATATCAATAACATCTCTATTTGCATAAACAATGGATTATACTTACTCAATAATTGCATGTAATATATCACATCAATGTAATAATAACTGCACCTCTCATGCATAGCATCCACATATGAAATCATAGCACATAAACAACCATGTGTTTATAATATTCATCTGCTTACAATTTAGCCAATCAAAATTCTTTATGTCACAATATAATTCACAATTTAAATATTCATATAATGAATAAAATAATTTATTAAATACTGATAACTGGCTTACTTACCTCAGTACGCAATCCAACAGGTATAAATCAGCTAGTCAGATGTCTGAGCACCTACAGGATCATTTACACAATTAATTTATTAGAATACGAATATTAAAATGACCCTTAGAATTTCTACCCAGACTAGTTCACGGTTCCTACTTTGGGCTCGAATATCTCCCACTATACATGCCCAATTGGGGAAGTAAAAATACCCCATGAAACTAGAATTCACCCAGATTCTAGCCATATAAATATTTTGCTAATCCCGGCCCGTTACGGGGTCCAAAAATCAACCCCAAAACTGCTCGCTGTACGGCCCAAAAGGCCCTGAACCGGCCGGCCTAGCCGGCCCAGTTCAACCAAAATCCATCCCGATCCCCTGTTTCACCGAAACAGGGGATGGGTTCCATGCCGACGGCCAGGGCCACCGCTGGCCAAATTGAGGGTGGCCCGGCCGCCGATGGCCGGGCCAGAGCCGGCCGCCGCCGCGGCCGGCCACCCATACCTTCCCTTCCCTCTCAATTTCTCTCTCTCACATGATAATCGTCTGCACGGTTGTTTACTGTGCCGGCGTCGTCTTCGGCTAATTGGGGGCAGTCCGGCCACCGTTGGCCGAACCGGAACCGGCCGCCGCCGCGGCCAGCCACCTCCCCCCCTCCTATCTCATCAATTTCCCCCTTATCTCCCTAATTTCACTCTTCTTCTCCCTCTCATCCGCGCGGCACGATGCTGTACCAGCGGCACGGCCGGCCACCTTGGCCGGCCGGACCTCCACCGGACGCACGCCCGGCACCGGTGGAGGCGACAGGCCGAAGCTCAGGTCCGGCGAGGCGGCGAGCACGCCGCCGGGCCCGAACCAACCAGCAGTTCTGCTTCCACCACCGTATGAGAGAAGGGCCAATTGGCCCTCTCTCTCTTCTCTCTCTCCACCACCACCCCGCCGGACACATCCCCCGGTGCCGACGGGGTCGTCGGCCAAATCTCATGCCCGGCGAGGCGGCGAGCACGCCGCCGGGCCTGAACCAAAGGATCGACCGGCAACTAAATTTCTTCTCTCTGCCTCTCGTGCTCTCTCTGTCTCCCTATCTCTTTCTCTCTCTCACGCTCTCTCTCTCTCTCTGTGGCAGGGGAACGTACCTGAGGATGAAGCGCGCCAGCGTGAAGGAAGGAGTCCTCCTCCTTCCTATTTAATCACCTATGCAGCGCTTCGGATCGGGGGTTTCCCGGAAGACTAAACGCTTCACCTGGAGCAAAGCGTCAGTCCGGGGAACCCAACAGTCTGGAGCTTGGTTCATCTGAACCAAGCCTGGTTCGTTTGAACCGGGTACTACATCCTCCCCTCCTTATAAAAATTTTGGCCTCGAAATTGGTATACTATAATCTCAAAAGTCAACAATCTGAGATAGATAAATTACCTTCAAATAATTGTGGATACTTCGATTTCATCTCTTCCTCCAGTTCCCAAGTAGCCTCCCTCTCAGAGTGATTATTCCACTGAACTTTGACATAAGGAATACTACACCATCTCAGAACTTAATCCTTGCAGTCCACGATGCACACAAGATGATCTTCATAAGTCAATTCTTTCTTAAGCTAAATTGGTTCAAGTTCTAACACATAATGGGGGTTTGAAATATACCTTCTCAGTCATAAAGGTATGAAACACATTGAACACCCCAAAGAGTAATGAAGACAGTGCTAAGTTATAAGTTACCTCCTTTATTTGATCAAAATCTCAAATGGCCCAATTTATTGTGGACTCAATTCACCTCTAAACACAAATCTCATTACATAATTGGTTAGTAAGACTTCCAAATGATTTTCAACATGAAATTTCAAATCTTTCTTTTTAACATCAACATAACTTTTCTATTAACTCTGAGCTACATGAAGCTGCTTTAATTAATGATACTTTTCATAGTTGTTAAACCAGCTCAGTAACCAAAATTTTCTCTCTCATTTTATTTCAATAAAAAAGGGGATCTATACCTTATATCATAGACAACTTAAATGAATCTATTTGAATGTTGGCTTGGTAATCAATAAGCAATTTCACTAAGGGTAAGAAGCTATACCAAGCACTTTCTAAATCCATCACACAGGCTCGCAGTATATCATCAAAAGCTAATTGGTTCATGCAGATTGTCCATCTATTTGAGGGTGGAAGGCTGGACAGAAATTCAGCTTAATTCACTAAGCCTTATGAAAACATCATCAAATTAGAAGAGTGAGACAAATGGGTTCAGACTCAATTTACGCAGTTTACCATTAAACTAAAAATAAATATTAACATCTTTATCTCACTAAAATTTCATCCTCAAAATTAAATGTCCACAAATTTTGTACTATTAAAGATACTCACTAGCAAACTTTTATTTCATTCCCAAGTACCCAAATGACATGTCCAACTTTCAAAATTAATTTGATCTTTCTACCAAATAAAATTGAATTCCTTAAGAAGTATTTCTTTCATGCCCCCTTTTTTTTTAAATACCTTAACCTCTCACAACACAATCATCATAAATATCATAGGGTCCATCATATGTATTATGTCATCCATTCTTAAGGTTAGTAACACATCAGGTACTCCTAATTCCTCGATAAGACAGTTCTAAATTCTTGTAGATTAGATATAAGATATTTTCCTTCCAATGCTCTCTCAACTCATAAATAGTTGAATGTGCCATTAATCATTACGACACTTATTTTAATCATCATAACGTACTTGGTTTCACTCTTGAATACTTCAAGCTAACATCAATGAACATTATGCAATTGAATAGGATATCTTTCATAATTATCATAATCAACTAATTTAATTTCTTTGAATAATATTGCCATCATTAATCATCAGTATGATTAATTTATCTCCTTCATAATTATCAATAATACCACCATAACCAATCAATTTCTCATGAATAGGTCAGTATATCCTTAATAAATAATGCAATTTAAATGATTCAAATTCTTGAATCGATTATTTCGTTACCAATGATTATCAAAATCATCTATAGATTATGCAATGTCCCATGCCATAACATGACCAACTAATTTAAACCCTTCAAATATCTCAAAGTGACTTCACTAATCTAGCTCAGATGGATACAAGACTTATAAGGTCAATAAAGATTGAAAATGCACTTACCATCCGAAAGACATAATTGAAAATTATAGTAATCTCTCTATGACTTGAAAGTGATAGTAGAAGTATCCTTAACCATAATCCATAATTAGCAATAGTCAAAATAAAATCATCTCCCTTCTTTTTCCTAGAAAAGATTTATGTCACTTATGGCTGATTGATAATTTATCCATCCTGGAGAAAGATATCTACTTAGAAACTATGAAGAAAGGTACAATAAGTATGCACAATAAATTTATGAATATATATTGATTTAGAAATCTATTAACAGATGAAAATTCCCATAAAATTCCTTATCAGTGGAGTTTATCTTATTCTCATTCTTGCTAAAATCTTTCACTTTCTACCATCAAAATATTTGATCATTTATAGCCAAAATCAGTTCTAAAGATTAATAGAGTCTACTGCTCTCAAAAACTTAAACAGTAATTGTCTCAGAATTTAAAATTTTATTCTTCCTAAATGGTCCATCAAGATATAATGCAGTCAACTATTTCATTAGCATCAATATTAACCATCACCACATCTAGCAAATTAACAATCAGTTTTGAACATGCAATATCCATAATAAAAGTTCTCTTAATAAAATTCACTATATACTTATCCATCCAGATTCAAATTCAGAAAGTACTCAATTGTGATTAATCAAAAACATGTAATTAACTATTTCATTCCCAAAATATCATCAATATTAATCATTTCTATAACCAGCAGATTAGCTCATAATCTTAAACTTACAATATCAACAATGTAAGTTCTACAAATAAAAATTCATTTTATACATCCACATTCAAATTCAGATTTAATACCTCAAAATCCATATATCAACTCAATTGCAATATGAACATAATGGTGTTATCTTAGTCATATTAGTCATTAATTGTAATTTTCCACTACTATGTTTATTCCATATATTCATCTATCTTTTATTGCATATCCAATTAAAATTTCATCTCCCATATTATTTAAAGGTCTGAAATTGCTACGAATCATTTCCAACAAGTTTAATGAAGCTAAAACCTCTAGAAGCCACTTGACCTCCCCACTGATCAAGGCTACCAGCCAGGGAGCCCACATAATATTATTGGCTTGCGATGGTTCATTCTCAATTTCTATCAAACTTGTAATTCTTGATAAACTTTAAATTTCAAGCTTCCAAAGCATAATTTCCTGAAATTCCTTGAAAGTCGTAATTGTCTCAATGTCATCCAAGTATTTTGCCTAGAGTGTCATTATGCATATGTCCCTAAGATCATAACCTGGGTCCTACGGGTTATGGGCCCACCACGCTTCCGCTGCGTACTCTGATGCTGCATGTCCTGCATAGACTGCGCCATACCCGAGAGAGCTTGAAGCATCTCGGACTGGAATCGCTGGTGCTCAGTTCCTACTGGGTTGGCAGGGGCCGTACCTCCAGTAGTTCTTTGACCCACCGACTGATCAGCATTACCGGCCAGAAGTCCTCCTCATACAGTTGGCTCCTAATACGGCGAGCCATAACTATTTCCTGTTAAATTAGATATGGTTAATATCATCATAAACTAATGTGTCAGGTGTCTCTAAGTATAATGTCATCAAAATATGTTCTCTACGTGTTATCATGTCAATATGTCTGTGTCCCTAGGATCAAAACCTAAGCTCTAATACCACTAAAGCTGTCACGCCCCAGACCCAATATCGGGCTAGGGTGACAACCCGCCGCGTGCCGGGCACGCAAGGCTTTATCAAATTTTTTACACATAACACAATTATATATATAATCAGGTCAAATACATCACTCAATACTAAAAGTTTTGGATTACAAACCCTTACACACCACAATAATAAAGTTTGGGCATCAAGCCCTACACATAAGTAATACTGGGCTTACAACAAAATAATGGGTCTTGTTTAATTTAATAGAAGATCCATCACCCCAACAATCCATCTTCAATCTCGTGGCTCTGACAAAACATTGTAAGATTTTTATGAGCTTACGCTCAATAAGTAAGCCACGTTATACAGTCAATTCATAGCATAACAATCTATAAGCACATAAATGATTTGCATGCTTAAACATTCCACAAATACTCAAACATGCAATATAAGTAAACCCACTGTTTATACTCTCAATGGTAACTGTAAATGTGACCCACGGCCCTGCAATATCTCAATAGTGTACCAACAAGCATCCCCCTACTGAAAGGGTCAGATACTAGGGTCACGCCATATCATAATCCACCAGAACACATACTCTATATGTGTGATGCCACCTCGAACCAAGCAGAACACATCCTCTAGATGTGTGATGCCACCTCATAGAACTCAGAACACATCCTCTAGATGCGTGATGCCATCTCGAACCCAAGCAGAACACGTCCTCTAGACGTGTGAATGGCATAAACAAGCAGAACACGTCCTCTAGACGTGTAGGTGGCATAAACAAGCAGAACACATCCTCTAGATGTGTGTGGCATAAACAAGCAGAACACGTCCTCTAGACGTGTGTGTGGTATGACATGATAAAGGAGAACCGCGGCGATACATAACAGTACCTCACATCATGCACAAACATATCAATAACATCTCTATTTACATAAACAGTGGATTATACTTACTCAATAATTGCATGTAATATATCACATCAATGTAATAATAACTGCACCTCTCATGCATAGCATCCACATATGAAATCATAGCACATAAACAACCATGTGTTCATAATATTCATATGCTTACAATTTAGCCAATCACAATTCTTTATGTCACAATATAATTCATAATTTAAATATTCATATAATGAATAAAATAATTTATTAAATACTGATAACTGGCTTACTTACCTCAGTACGCAATCCAACAGGTATAAATCAGCTAGTCAGATGTCTGAGCACCTACAGGATCATTTACACAATTAATTTATTAGAATACGAATATTAAAATGACCCTTAGAATTTATACCCAGACTAGTTCACGGGCCCTACTTTGGGCTCGAATATCTCCCACTATCCATGCCCAATTGGGGAAGTAAAAATACCCCATGAAACTAGAATTCACCCAGATTCTAGCCATATAAATATTTTGCTAATTCCAGCCTGTTACGGGACCCAAAAACTAACCCCAAAACTGTTCGCTGCACGGACCAAAAGGCCCTGAACCGGCCGGCCCAGTTCAACCAAAATCCATCCCGATCCCCTATTTCACCGAAACAGGGGATGTGTTCCATGCCGGTGGCCAGGGCCGCCGCCGGCCAAATTGAGGGCGGCCCGGCCGCCGGTGGCCGGGCCAGAGCCCACCCATACCTTCCCTTCCCTCTCAATTTCTCTCTCACATGATAATCGTCCGCACTGTTGTTTACTATGCCGGCGTCGTCTCCGGCTAATTGGGGGCAGTCCGGCCACCGTTGGCCAGACCGGAACCGGCCGCCGCCGTGGCCAGCCACCTCCCCCCCTCCTATCTCATCAATTTCCCCTTATCTCCCTAATTTCACTCTTCTTCTCCCTCTCATCCGCGCGGCACGATGCTATGCCGGCAGCACGGCCGGCCACCTTGGCCTGCCGGACCTCCACCGGATGCACGCCCGATGCCGATGGAGGCGACAGGCCGAAGCTCGGGCCCGGCGAGGCGGCGAGCACGCCGCCGGGCCCGAACCAACTAGTTCGGCTTCCGCCACTGTGCGAGAGAAGGGCCAATTGGCCCTCTTTCTCTTCTCTCTCTCCACCACCACCCCGCTGGACACCTCCCCCGGTGCCGGGGGGATCGTCGGCCAAATCTCAGGCCCGGGGAGGCGGCGAGCATGCCGCCGGGCCTGAACCAAAGGATCGACCGACAACCAAATTTCTTCTCTCTGCCTCCCGTGCTCTCTCTGTCTCCCTGTCTCTTTCTCTCTCTCATGCTCTCTCTCTCTCTCTCTCTCTGGCAGGGGAACGTACCTGAGGATGAAGCGCGCCAGCGTGAAGGAAGGAGTCCTCCTCCTTCCTATTTAATCATCTGTGCAGCGCTTCGGATCGGGGGTTTCCCGGAAGACTAAACGCTTCACCTGGAGCGAAGCGTCAGTCCGGGGAACCCAACAGTCTAGAGCCTGGTTCATCTGAACCAAGCCTGGTTCGTTTGAACCAAGCCTGGTTCGTTTGAACCGGATACTACAGGATCAGAAGTAGGCCTGTGACTTGGACATCGACAAGCCCGTGGGATGCCTCGATTGGTATGGGGATAGTAACTTCCTCTAAATATATGGTACTCATTAGTTTCTATCACCTCCGTTTCTATCACCTCTAATTATTAGGAAATTTTATTAATTCATAAAATTTTAATTTAATAAATTTATAGGCAATCAGACATCAAAAGGGAGGCGCTTTCTCCGGTCGCCCTCGGCTACCGTTCTCCTGCTTTGTTCTAGAGTTGGGCACCGGGCCATTCCGTCTTGTTCTTTTTTTTTTTGTTATTTAAATAACTGTTCTGCTTAATGACTATAAGATGTTGACACTTTAGCGAACGAGGGCTGCGTAATTTTGTAGAATGGTCTTCAAGTTGTCATGTTGGCATTGCCATTTTCCGGGAAAAACTATTGTTTTTAAAAAAAAATCGTTCCTTTTTTGTTGTGCTTTTGTTTTTTCTTAATTTCCATGTATGTCCGCTTCGCCTAAGCACAAGTCTTTCATTACAAGGATGGATAAAAGGTTATTCTTTGAGACTGGATAGCAGGTTAGAGATGTCAAAGAGTTTGATAGATATAACTCATTGTTGGAACAGTTTTTCTGCTTCCTATAGACAATTTTTTATTTCTTTTCTCTGGACAGCTGGATAGCTGCGGCTTTCATAACAATGAAATAACAAAATTGTTATTGCTCTTGGCTAGTGGAAGCAACATGTTCTTTGTTGTTGGTTGACCCTTTTATTGTTTCTGAAAAATGATGTAGTTGTGGAACCAATACTCTTTATATGCTAACACCTTTCAGACAACTTAGAAACAGAAACGGGAAGCAAAAATATGTCTCGTAGGCAGCTGTTCAAGTAAAAGCTAACAAGATGCTGGATCAACTTATTGCTGCTTCATTCTCTTAAATGAGCTAGTTGGAAGTTTTACAAGAAGCACGACCGTAAATAAAATCACAGTTAGTAAATGGCCTTGTTGGTCTGACCTTCAAGGAAATTTATTAATGCTATCTGCTGTAGATTTTTGAAGCCAGGATACCTAATAATAACGGGAGTAAATGTTGCAATTACTAAAACAAAGAAAAGAAAAAATAATAAAATTATGATACCACCGAAACATCTGCCATTATAATGCAAATTAGTCTAGACCATCACCTTTGACTGTGGTGTTGAGCCTCGATAGCTACGGTGCTTTATATATACTTTTTACATTTTAATATACTCCCTATATATATATATATATATATATATATATATATATATATATATATATACAGAAAGGCATAGAAGCCAGCATTTTTCCCTGCCGCCGCCTCTACATTGATGGCTTTTCTTGCATCACGACCAACAAAGTTTTCCCTACGTGCATGGTGATAAAGATATAGACTAAAAGATATGCTTTATGTTATGTCTTTACAAATTTTAATGAGAATTCATTTTGAGCAATGTGTGCCATTTACTATATATATGTGCATGTGTCTAGTATTTACAAGAGTATTTGATCTAGTGTGTAGAGTACGGCTTACACACAGAAGACTAGATCATCGGTTCTTTTGGAATATAAGTTTATTGTTCACAGTTTTAGATGGAATTGGACACACCATCAGTAGAACTGTAGCACAAATTTTTAGTAGGTCTGTCTTGACTACAGGGAATGGTTTATTCTAACTATTTGTGCTAGTACACTTTGTGTATTGAACAGGACCCAGTTGAGTTAATTATTTTATACTGACTTTATAAAATAATTTAAAACTCATGAATATTACGATTACTTATGCTCTTAATCCAAATTCTATTTCTAGACACGTGTATGTAGTGATTATTGCTTTGATTACATATAGAGTGAGATTCTAGATGAGTCAATTAACTCAGTGGGTTGGGCAATAACATTATATATATGGTGAATATTAATAGTTTAAGGAATCCACGTCCTGTTAATTTGGATTGATGATATCCCCTTGAGAAAGCTTATAAGTTTTGATTGTATCAAATCTTGCAAGTGGATTTTGAATCCGATACATCAAATAAGTTAAGTGGATAAGTCTCAAGGATAATAACAGTCAATTAAATTATATTATCAGTAATTAAATTTAATTGGTGGATATCTGTAATCTTAACGTGGGAGATAATAAGTATTTAATATTAAGGCTCGAAAATATAAATTCAAATGTGATTAGGAGTACAATTATAATTCTTTAGTGGAATGAATTATAATTTACGTAATTGAATCCTAACCCGGGATAGGATTAGAAGATTTAATTACGTGGGAAGTCTTTTTCATATTTGCCTATTTGGTCCCTGTTGTAGCCTTATAAATACCCTCTCAGTTGGTTGCTAGGGTTAACGTTTTTGAGAAAAAAAAAGAAACCCTAGGTCGGCCGAGAGATCCCACCATCTTGTGAGAGAAGGAAGGTATTTCGGGAATACGACGGAAGGCTAAAAGGTTGAGGTCGAGCAATCAAATCGAAGTGTTCCAACGTTCAAGTCTGAAGGTATAATCTTATACTCATAGATTAGAACGGTAAAAGATTTTTTTATTACTCATATACGCTATAGCCGTAATCTTGGGGGTATTCCGCGCTCCCCAACAGGATGATGGGTCCAGCACTAGCATGTTCTTGCAGGGAACGCAAACATTTATGGAAAAGATTTTGTACACCGTATCCGGTGCAGCAAATTCTACGTGGACTGCACCACCCCTCCTTATTGGTTCACATACGTACGATACCCATTAAAAAATGTTAAGATAACTTTACGATATTCCGAGGAAAAAAATTACAACACCTCAGTTTTAAACTTATGACACCATAGTTATAAAATTAAGATATCCATTCAGAGAGCAAAAAAAAATTATGATACCCCAGTTGTAAACTTACGACATCGTAGCTATAAAATTATGACATACATTCAGAAAATGTGTTGTATACAAATTCAAAAAAAAAAAAAAGCTGAACTGGTATTAATGCATGTCACGTCAAAATTTAAGATGACACCCCAGTTTTAAACTTATGACACTGTAATTATAAAATTAAGACACCCGTTAAGATAGTCAAAAAAAATTATGACATCCCTGTTGTAAATTTACGACACTGTAGTTATGAAATTACGATACCCACTTAGAAAATGTGTCTGTACATAAATTCTAATAAAAAGCTGAACGGGTATTAATGCACGTAAGACAGCTTTTTTAAAAAAATTTGTATACAGACACGTTTTCTGAGTGGGTGTTGTAATTTTATAACTATGGTGTCGTAAATTTACAACTGGATGTCATAATTTTTTTTTGCTTTCTGAATGAGTGTCTTAATTTTATAACTACAGTATCGTAAGTTTAAAACTAGGGTATCGTAATTTTTTTACTTTTTAAACGAGAGTCTTAATTTTATAACTACGGTGTCGTAAGTTTGAAACTGCGGTGTCGTAATTTTTTTCCTCGCGATGTCGTAAAACTGTCGTAAAACTCCCTTTTTATGCATGTGAATCAATAAAAAGGGATGGTGTAGCCCACGTAGGACTTGCTGCACCGGATGATGTATACAAAGTTATTTCCAATATTTATTAGTTGGGTATATAAAGGTCTTCTAATTGGACAGGAACTCTAACTTTCTTATTGTCTCAAAAGAAGAGAGGTCGTTACAGGCCTCCCAGTTGGTTCTGGGGAATTTCTGATAAATTTTTTATTAACTTTTAAAATTTGAAATCCATTCCTTGTAATGCAACTTGGCGTCAAACGAGATCTTAAGATGTTGGAAGATACAGTAAAGAAGGCTGTACGTAGACCGTGTTTTCGTGGTTATAGCTAAGGCATATTGGCAAAAGAATGTGCATTTAATCGAAGGCTAGTTTATGTTTTTAGCTTTGTCATTTATGATTTGATTAGTTTGATTTTATGTAAGCTTTCGGAAATTTCTAACGTGGACCCATCAAAACAAAACTCAACTCTTCAAGAACATGGCTTTTGTAAAGAGGCCAACTAGCACACCTATTGCCAGATGTATATAGTTCGATGAATTTTTCATCTTACTGAGGTAAGAGCTGCATTACTGCATTAGGAATTAAACATCTTATTTTACATAATTTCTTTGATAAAGACAACAAATACAGTATTCTAGAACTCATTCTGAAGTGATAGCTCTGAGATCCAACTTTTGGGGGTGCATGTCATTTTCGAAGAACAAAAATCCCTTTCCAACAAGCTAATATGAGCAGACCATATTCCAAAATAGTCTTTCTTAATACAACAAAGCCCAGAATTCTCTTTCAACTTTTATTAAAACTAAAGAATTGTCCGAACATTTCCTGTACTTTATAAGTTGTACATGCTGCAATTATTTGAAATAATGGTATTTTACAACATCTTGTGTGAATTAAAACGAATACAAGAACGCCAAAACATTTCTGGAGTTTTTCTTTTTGGAAGGAAATAATCTCCCAGCCATAAAAAAAAAAAAAAAAATTGTACATGAAAGCACCTCCCATTCCCAGATCATAGAACAAGTTATTTTATATTACTCCGTTATTGCAAGAAAAATCGGAACATTCATGGAACTGTACTTTGCATTGCATGCTAGGTTTTCTTGGCCTACATAAATAAAGATAGAGAACGGTAAGATGATATGTTTACTTATCATACCAAAATAAACAGAATAAGACATTGCTATCGTCCAGCACAATCAACTAGAGTTATCTTGATAAAAATGTAAAGAAAAATCCTTTACCTTTTTCAGATATTTTTTGTGGAGTTTCATTGCCCCACTGCACGCTTTTTTAGCATCTAAATTTCCAGTTATGTCATTCAAAATCTGAAAGTGAAACAAATAGATAATGTAAGATTGATATTTTTTTTTTTTTTTTTTTTTGGGGGGGGGGGGGGGGGGGGGGGGGGGGGAGAGAGAAAAAGCAATTCCTCAACATTTGATAATATCTAAAAATATATCTCATAACATGATATGCTATATTGATGCGTATTGTACCACATTGGTATCGAATTGAGACTCAGTATAGAGGTACATCAATTCTCAACATATTAAACTAACTCGCATATTAGGCATACCAACATTATATTAGTGTGGCATTGATAGCAGGGTTTGGTATTGAAATGGTGAAGCTTGTCTATTTGTGGTCTGCTTTATGAATCTAATTGCATTTGTGTCCTAGAAATATATCTCATAATATCTAAGACCTATTAAATATTGGTCCCATAAAAAAAATATTATTTACATTTCATGAGCACAAATACATAAATGGTTGCATCTAAATAGATAAATGGCCGCATCCTTTAGTGACATAAAAGTGTGATGCAAATGAAAATGCTATTTGTAGTAACATACAGAGCCTAGATATTCTGTCCAAGATAATTTTGAAGGACACGCTTACATAGCCTATAGATATCCTGTCCAAGACAGTTTCGAAAGCATGCTTTCTTGCAGAAAAGGGTTGAGTGGGCAATCATTTTGATTAACCTAGGTCTAGTTATGACTGCTAATCAGATCACAGCAGATCTATAAATCATTGTAAAAAGCCTATCATGGTTTTTACCTTAACAACATCATCCAAGCCACGTGCTTCCTGCATCACAGCACTTTTGTCCTTGAGAACACTGGCAACAAGAAAAACTGTAATCGGGAGTGGGGCTTCAGAACTTTTAGACCCATTTTTCATATTCTCGCGCTCGTACTTCCCAAACTGGCGTATACTTTATTTTCCCTTTAGATCCCTCACTTTTTCAGTCGCAGCAACTGGCTCTTCATACACGGAGAAGATGTCAGGGTCATATTCTAGAGCCCACATCATCTGTACCAAAGTTTGAAAGACAAAGCATCAGCTTAGCATACATTAGAAGTACAAATTACAAAGCAAAGAGGCAGGACAATGTTCTTGTGCTTGAATCAACAGATATATACTCATCAAGCCTATGAATGATGCGGAGGCATAAAGCAAAATTTTCAATTAAATATTTGAAATTCAATGAAATTAATAATATGCCCTGGCACACTGGTTGCTTTTTAGAGGAGACACTGTTGTCATTGTTTCGGACATCTCTTTGCCTTCCACGATCAATTAAATCAACCTTCTTTGAACATAAGCATAAAAGAAGTACATATATTAATATCAAAAACACAGAAATACATCTATGACATGCATATTTCCAATCATAAATCAAGAGATGATGATATTTCATTGAGAGCAAACTTCTGTTGGAGATGATTGTGCCTGCTACAATGAGGTTAAATGTTTTGAGGCATATGTTTGTGGATTACAACAAAAGGACTGTGGTGATAGCAATTGTATAACATTTAGAACAAGCGACTGAGAACTTGTAATAATGTACTGGTCATTCAGGTCCATGTGAATTTCATACCTCCCAAAGGTACAATGAGTCTCCAAATGATAATTCCCGGCGGAACAATACCATAAACATGCGGAATGCAAAGAGATAGTCACCTCCACCTAGTGTTTCTGTTCTCAAAAGTCAACACAATAAATTAGCACCCATCAATAAGAATAGGGATGCGATCTATTTTATGAGCATAATCAACAAGCCACTATATTGAGTGTCTTATCTCAAGGACAAAACAGAAACAAGGAAGGCACTGAAAAGAAAACCAATATCTAAGAAGTAGAGCTAAAGAATTTCAAAAGGTGACAGACGATTAAGTCATTCATACAGGGCAGGCAGTTTACCCAGAGATCTATGTAGTATAATTGAAGCACCATGGACCATGATTGGTACTACTGAACTGTTGTCTCCATTTGAGAATGATGAACAAATATGAAGCAGTAGTTCTTTATAAAAATGAAGAAATAAGATTATAGAAACAAATATAACATAACAAAGTTTGACTGACACAGAAGCTGGAGGGAGAGAAAAAAGAACTAAAGACAATATGGCACTTTTCTGATAAACAAAGTTAAATTTTTAATTACAAAGAAGACCATGCATAATCACATAAATTAAAAATATACCTAGGTGTTGATGAAGCTTTGGGTCAAGAACTTGGGTGATGGATGCTAGACTTTGAAGTTGGTTCTCTACACCAACAGATTTCTCTGTGCATCTGAAATTTCCTCGCTTTAAAATTTGAAATGACAATGGATTAAAAAAACAAGTTGAAGAGAATGGTAAAATAAAACACTTATCCAGAGGCATTTAAATAAATCAATATATCAGGAAAAAGTCATCACAGTATGTAACACTCGTATTATCCAATAATGGTCATGCATTAGTAGCATGCATATGCATGAAAAAAAAACAACAACAATAAGCTTACAGAATCTTGGATCCATAAAAGAATAGTTAAAATAATCAGAGAAAGAAGCTGCAGGAAAACTTATTATGAGAATCATGCAAACAGTTCTACCAACCTGAATCACTCAATGTTGCAAAAGCATTTCAAATTAGAGTTGCAAGAGAATACATTTCAAAGTTCTATATGATTGTCTTGGCATCCACAGCATAAAAGGTACTCTTGCAAAGCTTATACCTGACATACAGAATCCAGTAATCATTAAATACTGGTGTCAATGGTCCTGGCCATGGTGGCCTCAGCCATCTTGGGTGTCAATCTTGAGGCCCAAGGACAAACCAAGCCATGAACTTTCAAAGGAGCTAGGCCCAGGCACAACCATTCCCACTCACCTTATTCAATATCCCAAAGAATTCAAGTTTGTTAAGGGTTATGTCATTTACTTTATGTTAAAAATCATCTCTTTTGTTTTCATATACTAATTCTAAAGGGAAACAGGCACAAAACCTGACAAAGTAGACAATTAATAAAAACTTATTCAAATAATCAAAGGAGGTTTGATGTAAAGACTTTATGAATGTGCTCCTGTTGTCTGTGTTTAAGAAACTTACCCATAGAAAGATGTATGTATTTATCGATACAATAGGGTGTATACTTTGGAGTTCCACAAATATATAATTATTTTTTGAAATCCGAATGGCTAGTTGTGCCCAATAGCATGCCTAACTGCAGCCAATTCATGAAAAAAGCCACGGTGTCAGCCAAGGCCCAAATGGTGGCCTAGTATACCAAGTGCAGCCTAGAGCGGGTCAAGCTTATTGAGTTATGAGGTTAGCCAGGGCTTTGGAAAGCTTGTCATTAAAAAACTATTGTTGGTTACCAAATAATAGAACTAGAACTTTAATGGGATAAGATTATATAATATAACCTTTTGCCAAAGAGCATCATGCTGAAAATCAAGCAATATATTAAATCGATTCATAATTCCAAGAAATCTAGGCATGATGAATGACTTCAAAGCTTGTAAAATGCTTACAAAAAAAATGAAATCAACAAGTAGTTAGACCTCTAGTAGCATCAGACTGAATTAGAGCCAATGCCTTTCTAAAATCATGTTTTTTTGGGGGGGAAAATTGATAGAAAGACTCGTGTACATTCTTTTACTTAGGCTGATGGTGTGTCAACTGATAATTTCCCTCCAACAATACCCATTGTGGAACAAAGTTATCCTTGGTCAGAACATTTCATATTGATCTCCATATCCTGTCCTGCTTACTGACCTACTGGCCGCCACTTTCCTCAGGCTATTCATACCCTTTGTTAGAGCTTCTTTTAAATCCTTGCTGAGATCTGACACTCTCCAACCCAATGTCATAAGAATGTTCATATTATTAGATTCCTCAAGATTCTGCTCCCCAAAAGTGAGTTTGGTGAAAACTCCAATAATGTCAGTGGTCCTGAGAAGTTGAGGCATCATTATAGGCTACCAAAAATCTGAGACAAACCAATTTGTGCTCTTTGTGCTCTTTGTGCTCTTTAGGCTCCACTCTATCATATCAAGGGATTTTTCAAGCCTAGCTCTAGCTTGGGCCAAGTTCTACCACGAGTATTCAAGCTTGGCATGTGAACCATTTAGGTCTCATCCTCTCTTACTTGACACCTACACAAATCTGAGCAGTCCTTACTGAGCCTGGATCGGACTTTGTGAGGTAATCCTGCATCATCTCAAATTATTCTTCATCAATCATCACTTTATCCCCAACCAGTGAAACTCCTAATCTTCCTTTATTATAGTAATTCATTACCCTTTACTTCCTAATTTTGCTGTACATCCATAAACAATCTTAACTTTTCTGCATTTTGTTTGCTTCGGCCACCTTTGTTTGTCATTCCTGTTTTTTATTCTACAGAATTTCCCAATAAGCGCTTTTTTTTTTAGTGAAAGGAGGGCTGAAGTCAACCTGATTTATTAAGTCATGAAAAAGAATCCAATAATAGAAAAAAAGTAGTGATCACTAATTTCGTTACCACTTCCTCGTGAGTAGTGTTAAGTCTTAGCATTGCAAAGGAACATTCAGTAAGGAAAGGATGTGGTGCATGACAGAGGCAACAGATGTTCTCTTGTCAAAGAAGTCTCAGTTGTTTCTCTCTCCAAATATCATTGGATTACAGAATTTGCTAATAAGCCACCAAAGCATTCTTCTATTACATGACACAAATCACCTCTAACTTCACCCACCCAACTCTTAATTCTCTACAGTGGGAGTAAACAAACAAAATTTCATAAGAAGATTTGAACCTGAAAAAGGATGAGAACGATTGAGTGGATACCCATAACCCTGAGAAGATAGGTTCAAGAACTAAGCCCTCTAAGAAGACATTGGAGTTGTTCAGTAGAAAGAAAGCACAAGGACATTTGATGAGAAAGTACAATGAAAACAACAGATCCTCATTGAGAGAGGGGCTTCCATTTGTTCAGAGGATTCAAAAGAAAGTGGAGCATCCAAAAGACAAAAAGAAGAAAAGGATAGATTGTGATGGAGGGCTTCAAAAGCCATGTTGGATGCCCTCGATTAGAAAGAATGGTGAACGGATTTTTAAGCCAACCCTAGTATTAAGAGGTAAGAGGCTATGCTAGGTTATGTTTATGATTTTATCAAGAAATGTACCAAACTAGATTCATGTAATATCATTGAGCACATAATACTAAAACACTTCGGGTAAGAAACCGATAATAGGCAGTCATTTAAATTCTAACTGTTACTTCAAATGTTTGATAAGAAACGGCCTGTTAGCAGAAGAGTTTCTGGCTCTTTGCTTTAACTTAAGGACAGGACAGCTAGTCCCAAAACATGAAATATATCAACTAGTCCTTAGTTGCAAAATATGAGGCTAACTTTTATGCGGAAAAGTTCCACCACATTAGTTAAAAAAATGCCATTTTAGACTGAGAAATAAAGTGGACAAAATAAAGTACACTCATACTGTTACTATCATATTCACGATTGTTAATTGTTAATAAGGAAAAAAAAAAATTAGGTAGCTTCCTCTAGGATGACGTAGAACCATGGGCATGGAAGTCTGGCATTTTTTTTTGTGGTAGACAATCACAGTGGTTGTTTGCCCATAATAAAGGAAGAACAGATACAAGGCAGGACGTATGTGAAGCTGCCAGGCACTTCTTCAAGGTAAGCAAGTCCCAGGAGTAAATATCACTAACTCAAAACATTAAGGTATCCTGCAGTAACTTTTAAATGAATCTAAAATGACTTAAGATAATAATTATTAAAACAATAGTTAGCTTGATAAAGGCTATACCAGTCTGCGCATCAACCGCTCAAAGCACCAAAAAGCATCTGCTTCATCTTGAAGAAGAATTATCATTGGAGAACAAAGATCACTCATTCCTGATCATAAATATCATAACCAATACAAATCATCAAGTTTGCACAAATTCCTAGTAAAGGAACCCAACATTCACAACTCCCTCTTGAACATATTTATATGTCTACTTGTAAGAGGCTACATACAACGTAGACCTTTAGATGCTCCAGTTAGAAAGAGTGATCTTTTAACAATCCATGGTAAGGATAGAGGTAAAAGTAGACCTAAACTAACATGGACAGAAATAATTAAAAAAGTTATAACTATTTGTAATTTGAATGTCGATTTGGTCCTGAATAGAACAGAGTGAAGGAAGCAGATTCATGTAGCCGACCCCATGTAGTTGGGAAAAAGCTTAGATGAGTTGAGTTGAGTTCTATAAGAGGCTACCAGGAATAGAAAAGAACTAAACATGTTCCTGTATAGGAAGGGATAGAAAATAAGTTCCTCAAATATGTAATTCACCTTGACAATAGCCAACATCTTTGTCAATCCAAGCATAAACAGCTAGAATATCCCAGAGCTTCGCTAGATTCTCTTGCTTCTCATAAAATACCAGAGTCCTATCAGTGCGAAGCACATCGAGACCTACCATAAATAGCACTTGTAAAACTTGCTGCAAATTTAAGTAGCTAGAAGAATGACAATAAACCCATCAATTCATACCAATTTGATGTAGTGTAAGCTTCCATTCAATTACTTGCTTGTCCAAAGGTGCTTGATCTCTATGTCCATTATTCTTAGCACCACCATTTGAAGTGGCCTCTGCAAGCACCAGAGGGTCTTGAATAGGCTCGCCATCTTCAGTGATTATTGGAGCCGTAATGATCTTGCCACTACCAACATGAGAGTCCCTCTCCCGACACTCTTCCTTCCATCTAGCATATTGTATTCTGCATGGCATATATAGATGAATTTCTTAACTTGGCAATTCACAGGAATTTTATCACAGTTTCTAAGATTCAACCCAGAAATAAAAAGAGGAAAAAAAGGTAATGATGATGGAGATGATGATGCTGGTTGGTAACTTCCAACAACAAACAACAACTATCCCACAAATAATATGTTTAACAATTAATAATTAATAAAGGAAACCATAGATGCTTTAATTCAAGAGCTTCAAACTTCAATTGATTTCTTGTGAATAGCTAATACCCACATCAATGAATATCATACAAAGATGCTGCAATCAGGTAGCAGCAACAATAGCATAGATTAAGCCCTGAGGACCAGAGTGATGGGTGTAGTTTTGGTAATAAGGATAATGGTGGAGATACTCCAAGAAATTCCTTAGGGAAATAATAAAAGGATCAAAACAGATCTGTGTACTAACATGGCTAGCTTCACATTGTAAACTCATCAGAGCCCAGATATTTTTTGGTTACATGGAGAGATTATATGGAAGCATACAATCTCAAAGGAAGAGCTTTAAAATATAATTCCCACACAATTGAATAATCAGCTCGTATTGATATGTTGCACGCACCACTGGTTTTGATGTTCTTGAAACTAATAACAAAACCAAAGAAGAAACTAGAGTCTTTATACAGCATTGCAATATTTAGCTAAATATAGCAAGCAGATCTATGTTGGAATCCAACTACCTCCTGTGTTGTCTCAGCTGCTCTCGCTCCTCAAAAGTGCTTTTAGGATCAAAACAGCCAAGTAGGAACTCCCAAACCTCTCCCCTAATTGAAGGATGAACACCCTGATCAAACAAAAAATTTAAATAGAAGAATTAGGTATCATAATGTCGAAGACTCTCAAATAAAGTTGATCTGCCAATGATGCTTTTTTCTTTCAAATAGAAAACCTGATTATTTCCATAGTGAATATGATGGATGAAGAAACTTTATCATACAAGACGAAAGAGGAAGCTGGGTTTGTTGACTTACCCCACGCTGTATCCGGCCAAGGATTGAGGCAATATCCAAGCAACCTTCTGGACTAAATGCAGACTGCCATCTTCGTGCACTCAGGGTTTTTCCAGCCTGCATAAACGGATGAGAGCAAGACATCTCAGCTTTTGTGCCATGCCCAATGGGAGAATTTATGATAAGCAGGATCCAAGAACAAGCAACCATCACAAAAAAGGACTGCTTTTATGTCAAGTTTCACATTTGATTGAAAGAAAATCTCCATGCAAGTCAAATACTCAGACAACTCCGCAAACCATATGTGAAACACAAATAGATAGGCCAAGATGTATTTCCAATAATTTTCACCTATTAACCAAAGAACGATTCTAGAAAAGAAAACTGTGAGGTAACAAAATCAGGAAACTTTTTAATACTTCCAACAAAGGCATGATTGACGAGGATGGCTTTTTAAGCCCTTAATAATGTGTATCCAATTATATGTATGCGGGGGGGGAAAAAAATTAAGGGTCCCAATGCCATCTAACCTTACCAGCACTAGCATTTAAATTTAATCCACTATGAATACTCGTCATCAATTCATGTAATACGAGAGAACAATAAAATAATTATGCCCTTCATATAAATTGTTCAACATATGTTCCTTCAACATAGGAAATGCTAAAGATATTATATTTCATTATAAATAAATATGTGCGAATATATACTTCGTCATACCATTATTAGAGAGATGGATTAGGGAAACAATTCCAGGAAAACGTCAATTTTAGATCTCATATCTCAATTCGTAAATAAATTAATTGTTTCATGAACGTTCCAATAAAGAACACGTCAAAAATAATCCCCTCCCCCCCACCACCCCCCAAAAAAAAATAAAAAAAAATAAAAGATAAGGGAAGAATAAACCGGACCCTGATCTTAAACTTGCTCTTTGGAACATCGCTGCACTCTGGCCGGACCTCATAGAAAGAATCCGCTGGGGTTTCAGTGCTCTTCCACATCCCTCACCAAAAGAAAAATCCAACCACAATCTCCAAAAAAACCAAAGACACACCCAAAGATTCCCAAATTTCAGCGAAAAAACAATTAGAAATCTCGACCACCACGCCCGAGCTGGATCCCCTATAATCACCGAATCATCCAGAAAGATCTCTCCTTTCTTCTCTTAAGGGATCCAGATCGGGCGTAGGGCGGAAGAGAAATCGTCTGGGGTGCGAATTTGGAGGGACGAAAGAGGGGGGAGGCGGGGGCGCGGGGGATGGGGAGAGGGCTAGTTTTGTCAATAGCTTAGATCGAAGATGCTCATGGCTCCGCGTAGAAACGATTTAGTGCTCAAAATCATTTAATTGCCGCTCCATGGAACAGTCGCCGACGACCAATACAGAAAGGGAGACCCGTTCTAACGCTGGTTGATTCAACGACCCAGGTTAGTTATGTTAGTTTAATTCCTTTCTTTAGCCTCATTGGATGGATTCGAGTTGCCGAGTTTCCTATAATCTTGGGATCGAGGGGAACCAGATGGGTAGAAAGCTTTTGTCTTGCTCTGGAATGAATGCGTTTGTGACGCAAAAGTCTCCAAATTCTAAATGCTTATCTCTTCTCTCTCTTTTTTTTTTTTTTCAATTTTTAAAAATTCTTTTTTATTCAAACATTTTATCCAACAACCAAAATTTACAGTCTAAATGCTGAAGATAAAGAAAATAAATACGACTAATTGTAGCATTCATTTTTGCAAGATGCTGAAATTTATTAATTTCAATGAGTAAAATCAATCATAGTATATGTATGTATATATGCCTCTATATATATATATATATATATATATATATATATATATATATATACACTTTATCATTGATCATACAAAATAATTTTTTTGCGCCTGTTGAGGGGTAAAATCGCCATTGCATTGATAGTCGTGCAAGGGGACTAGGACCAGCCCCATTGTGCCCATAAAAACGAGCTAACTAATATGATCCTACGGGTCGAGCAACCCATAGCTCGGCTCCCCCGAGCTTCCCATAGCTCAGCTTCCCCGAGCCTCCTATAGCTCGACTTCCCCCGAGCTTCCCATAGCTCGCCCTCCCCGAGCTTCCATAGCTCGGCTCGGTCTTCCGAGCTTCCATAGCTCAGCCTCCCCGAGCTTCCATAACTCGGCTTCCCCCGAGCTTCCCATAGCTCGGCCTCCCCGAGCTTCCATAGCTCGCTCCCCTGAGCAATCCATGACTCGATATTCACCTCCATAGAACCCGACGCGGGAGAGCCTAGGCCTATCGTAACAGAATCCCAAACAAAGAATCATATTGAGTGGTCTAGGATATAGAATAACGGCCTAGGACCTACGCACTCATCAGATCTCAGGCCATCAGGGGGCCCTCCCAGTTGTCGATCCTTTAACAAACAAGATACGATCCCACAGGCTTCATAACAGCTTGATTCGAATCCCAACAACCTTCGAACCTTTCAGAAGACGCTCAAGGTCCAGGTGATTGCCTATAAATGTAACATTCCCAAATTCTCTCAGGTATGCGCTCATAGCCCCTGGCTCACTCTCTCTCTCTGCTCGTCGGTGCTCCCCTGGAGCTCCTGATTGGCCATCCCTGGAAGGACTCCCCAGAGAGATCCTTCCTTCCATTTCTGTTGATCGCCAATCCCCACTGACTTGAGCGTCGGAGGGTCTTTCGCGGAGGGCCACCCCCAACGCATCTCGCGTGAGGACTTCTGTGCAGGTCCACCCAGGAGGAAGCTCAGATCAGGAGATCGATCGTGCCGAGTCGGAGGATAAATTCCGACGGAACAACGCCAATACATTGCACCTTAGTTTGATTAACCTTGCATGAATTTTGCTTCCTCAAGTGTTGAAAAAGAAATCTATTTTGAAATGAGAAATGCCTACCCACAAAATCATAATCATAGTGATATATATTTGTGTCGCAAGAATTTTCTTTAGCTCTGAACTAGTTTATTTAAGATGACAATGTATGTAGTTTTATATGAATATTCAACATGCTTTTATAGGTATTAAATTGTTTCAATTTAAGTTTCTTCGGTCAGATAACATGAGTTGTAAGCAAGCCATCACCACGTTTTCTTGCATGATTTCAACTATTCTATATGGTTGGTTGCTTTCTAACAACGTACTATTGTAGTTATTTAAGTTTCTTAAGTATTTATTTATATTGGTTATATTTTGCAAGAGGATTTATGTAACATTTCTGTAAGACCGAACAATTGTGACTAACCATATGCCAACAATGGTTAAAATTAATTTTTATAATTTCCTTATTATAACAAGCCAAGCATATATTTTCGACAAAAAGAATTTGTAGATACTAGTTCCAAATTTGAAATTTAAATCTAATAAAGTGCAAGAGAATTAGCTAAGTGATATATCATCTCACGTTTAAGCTTTAACCTCAGCTTGCTTATCAATGTTTTCAGAATATTAGCTTTCTTTGCTGCAAGCAATAGATCTTGAACTGCCCAATAAAAGAATCTAATAATTACTTATCCAAAATGTTGTATGTAAATATTATAAAAAACAATCATGAACTTCAAAATAACATCTACAACCTATCAGTTGACAGTTATTTATGCCACTAACTTGTCTTGAATTTAACATATGAAATTTTGATGCAGAAAATGGTAATTAGCTAAGCACAAGAAGAACCATTTGATATGGCCAATTATCACACCTTAAATCAAGCTTTGGTAAGTTTTTTCTTTCTTTTTTTCATAATTAATGATAAATTCAACATATTATGATGGCACAAGCTTAGATACTACTTATATGATAAAGGTGCATAGAAGACAAAATATCAATAAGGAAGACAAAATGGTAACATCAAATAAAAGAGCAAACATACAAAGATTTATATGGTTCAATCCACTAGCCTACGTCTACATGGGAAGAAGAGTAAAAAATTTCACTAACAAAATATTTAGAGATTACAATAATTATTTCTCACCAAAAGTCTAGAGTTATTAGGATCTCTTCTCACTAGAAAATTGTCTCACACAAATCTTTAAACCCCCTTGTATCTTACAAGACCCTTTTATGAACTCTCACAATCACTTTTTGAGTTACTCATGGGCCTGAGTTACCTTAAAAATCAAGACTACTTATACTTGTATAATAAAGGAATGTACAAAGTACTACAAGAAATAGGATTAGAGTCCTGCACATATATGAAAATATATCCTATTTTATCTTTTAAATGTTAAGACGACAGAAATTAGGGTTAAAGTCCTATGTGGATATGAAACTATATCTTTTTAAGCTTGAGAATTTTAAAATAAACCCCAATTAATTTTTACTTTAGTTTAAATTCTTAAGCAATGTTAAAAATATATCTGAAATATCTCTCAACTTTTTCCACATATATATATATCCTAAAGGTTACAACTCATTAAGTATTATATGCACCAATCAGGTCCAAACAATGCATCTAATCCTTAAACAAATGGGTAGCACTTTAATAATGGATAATAGTTATCTCTTGACTTAGTATCAAATAAGATTGTCAACTAACTAAGCTGCACCAAATAAACCTCTCCATTAATTAAGCTCACCAAATAAATTTTTATTCAGTTGAGCTCACCAAATAAGGTTTCTAACTAATTGAGTTTTACTAAATAAGTTTTTCATCCAACTAAGCTTATTAAATATGTTTTTTAATCAACTAAGCTCTACCAAATATGGCTGTCAATCAATTGAGTCGCCAAATAAGGTATAGGAAATGGTTTGATATCATTTATTATAATAAAAGGAAGAAAGCTCGTTCGTATTCGGTTGGTCATGTAAACGAGCCAAGCTTGAGCTTCATTTTAGAGCACATTTGATAAACGAACCAAGCTTGAGTATGGAAGATTAGGAGCTCACGAGAAAGCTTAATTAAGAGCTCGTGAGATGGCTCAATTAGGAGCTCGCAAGCTGGCTCGATTAGGAGCTTGTGAACAAGATGTTTTTTTATTTTCTCTGTCTTTTCATCTTCTCTTACTACTTTTTGGGTTTAAGAATCAAGATTTTTTTTTTTTATTCTCGAGCCGAGCTTTAAACAAGCTTAATTTGAATCGAACTTGAAATGAGCTTTTTCTGAGTCGATATTGTCGAGATTTCTAATCATACCAATTGAACGAGCTTGAATCAAACTCCAATCGAGTCCGAGCTTTTTATAATCTAGTTTGAGTCGAGCTTGAATAGAATTTTTTAAATTTAAACGAGCTCACCGGAATTCGATCTTGAGTATTTATTAACAAGGGCACCGAATAATTTAGCCCAACTCGTTTTGATTACAGCCCTACGGTCCTGCTATCAGTCTACGTGCCTGAACCATGTCAGACGGGTACGCCACGAGTCGTTGTGCCAACCCAATTAACCCGCGGGTCAGCAGAGCTCGGCTTGACACGACCGGGACGAGACGAGCAGCGCCGGGCTGTGCGTATATGCTATCTAGGGGTGCAACTCGGGCTCATGAAACTCGGGTTTACCTCAACCCTAACCCTAACCCTATTTATAAAATGTCAACCCTAACCCTAACCCTAACCCTAACCCTATTTGTAAAACCTCAACCCTAACCCTATTTTTAAAAATCGGGTTCGGGTTGAGTTTCGGGTTAGAATTCGGGTTGATGAGAAAAAAAAAATGCTTTTTCTAAAGTAAATAAACACCGAATTATGGATCCCAAAGATGGAAAAACAAAATCCCTTACCGAACGCATAAGCTGGACTTGGGGCTTTGATATTGTATTTAAAAAAAAGTCTTACCTAAAACAAAGAAGAGGAGGATGTGCTATAAACAAAGAAGAGGAGGAGGTGGGAAGTGAAACAAATGTGTAGATGGTCTGCCTTTATGTTTGTCATTTTCCTCGCTTGCGACTGACGGCCTTGCCCTCCTCGCTCTCAAGTTGACCATCTCGTCCGATCCGATTGGTGCCTTTAATGCCTTCAAAAATTTGGTGCCGATAAGCTACCCCCATTCGGGTAACCCTCGGGTTGGGTTATCTCGGGTTCGGGTTGTGGTCAACCCTAACCCGGGTCAATTGCAAATCGGGTTGGGTTAAATTCGGGTCTTTCGGATTCGGGTTGGACAAACATGAGTTTAAACACTATTATAAATCGGGTTCGACGGGCCGGGTTCGGATTGAGCCCGGCCCAAGTTGCACCCCTAATGCTATCTATCATTGCATTTTAATTATAAATTTCTTATTAGAAACCCACGCTGATCCTGGCTACCCGACTTCCGCACCGTCGGCGAAGTTTAATAATTTTCTTCTTCGTTCTCTTCTCTTCTTCCTCGCTGCGCCGTTGAGTTAAAAGGAAAGAAAAATAATGTTCGTTATACGAGGGACAACCCTTCTTCCTGCAATTAGGGTTTCTTCTTCTTCTATGGTTCGAGCCCTCGCCTTCGCCGCCCCTTCTCTGGCCGATCCCCCGCCCCACCGCCTCGTCGACCTCCTCCAGTCCCACCTCAACTCCGGCAACGTCGACGCCGCCGTTTCCCTCCTCCGCCGCTCCTTCCACTCCCCCCTCGCCTCCCCTCCCGCCGCCTCCATCAACCTCGTCTTCTCCCATCTCTCCAAATCCGGCCAATTCGAGTCCGCCATCTCCCTCTACCTCTCGCTCCGCGAATCTGGTTTCTCTGCCGACTTAGTCTCCCTCAACATTATCATCCACTGCTATTGCCAGACTCGCCAACTGGATCTCGCCCTCAAGATGTTCGACGAAATCCGCAGACGAGGTTACTTCCCTGATATCATTTCCTTCAACACTCTGATCAAGGGTTTCTGCACTGAAAACCGAGTTTCCGATGCTTTTAAGGTTCTACGTGAGTTGAGGGAGAATGGGCCAAGTCCAAATGATTACACCTATTCAATGTTGATCGGTCTCGTGTCACGGGGTTGCTCGAATTCGGAGATGGGCTTGAGTTTGATCCGAGAAATGTTGCAATTCGGATTGGAGCCAAGCATGGTTAATTGCAACTGTGTTTTGACAGCATTATCTAAGCAGTTTAAAATCACTGCAGCGAAAGCTCTCTACGGGAGGATGAGTAAATTGGGGATTGCGGGAGATGTTGTCTCTTATACTTGTTTTCTCGATGTCTTGTGTAGAAAGAGGATGATAATTGAAGCAAAGATGCTTTTTTCTGAGATGCCAGAGAAGGGGGTGACTCCGAATGTGGTGACCTACAATGCTTTGATTCATGGACTCTGTGCTAATGGGCAGCTGGACAATGCAATGAGAATGTTAGACCAGATGCTGACATGCGGTCTCAAGCCAAATTTAATCACCTACACAACAGTGATTGGTGGGCTTTGTAGATGTGGGAAGCTAGAAGAGACATTGAATCTTTGGGATGTGATGAGACAACAAGGTTTCAACCCTGACAAGAAAATGTATGGCACACTGCTCGATGGTTTATGCAAAGGAGGCAGAGTGGAAATTGCACTGAAGCTCTTTGATGAAATGGAAGGTAGTGGATTCAATGATGTCGTTTCTTACAATAGTTTGATCAGCGGGTTTTGCAGACTGGGGAAGATGGAGGAAGCCAACAAGCTTTTTGAGGAGATCATGGAGAAAGGATTCGTGCCTGATGTGGTTATGTACACCACTTTGATGGATGGTTTCTGCAAGATTGGTGAAGTTGAGGCTGCAAGAGGGCTTATAGGTGCTATGGAAAGGCAGGGCCTTCAACCTGATTTAATCACCTATTCAACCATGGTAGAGGGTTTTTGTGAAATTGAGCAATTTGATGCTACCGAAGAGCTACTATATGATATGGAAAGGCATGGGCTTGAACCAAACTCAGTTATCTATAATATGCTGGTATGTGGTTTGAGCAAGGCAGGTAATTTTGATAGAGCTGAGTATTATCTAGAAGAGATGAACCGTAAAGGGCACCAAGTCAATGCCAAGACTTGTCAAATTCTTTCAGAAGGTAGGGCAGGGAGACTCCAGGATGCCGAGAAATTGGCTTCGTCATGTGGCGAGACAAGATAGAAACTGATGATGTCATACATTAGTGTATCAGCAATTATCACTGCAGAACAGTTTAATGAACTTAAAGAAGATGAGTGATGGGAAAATGTCTCCAAAACAAATGTATAACTTATAACACTAGCAATTAGGAAAATGCATCAAAGGTAAAGATGAGGAAGCCATCAACATGTTTCATGAAACAGTTGCAAATGGCATTGCTTCATCTACACATGCAGTTTCTCTCCTTCCAGAGCATTTATGCAGGTTAGCCAGCTTGGAATGTTCTTCCATATCCTCCCGGTCACATTGGGAGGGCAGAGAAAGGATGGGAGTTGATTTGCTTGCTGTACTGGATCAATCTCATGTGGAAACTAACTACTTGAAATGTAAGAACTGGTTGCAGGGCACTTGCTGTCAAACCTTATTACAGAGTAGAGCTAAAATTGGTAGCTGTTCATATATCTTGTGATTGTTTCTCTGAACATACAACACTTCAAATTCTGCACTATGAGAAGAGCCAATCTACCACAAAATTCTGTTGACTTAAGAAGTCATGATGTTCCTGGAAAATCATTCGTTTGCAATTTGTGATACTTAATTTCATGTGATTTGTTATAATTTCATGAAGTGAAGGGGCTTCTGTTGTATTGTCAAAATGTGCACATGCATTCTTCAAATATGCCCTCACTATTGATAGTGACTGCAGAAATGTTATTTTGTGGGCTAGGGGTGGAATTCCTCCTTGGGAACTTTGCTCGCCTTTTGACGCCTGCCAGAAAAGGCAGACTACTATTCAAAAGCTTGCTTTTCAAAGTGACAATCAATAGCGGAGTCCCTGGTACTTGGAGCTAGTCCATAAATAGCGGACTCCCTTGGTACTTGGGGCTAGTCACTCTCTTGGTAGGAAGTCCTATTCCTTATGCTCAACTTTGGCACGACTCTCAGAGGTCCAGGCCTGTAAATTTTGCGGTAAGCATGCTCTGTTCATTGTTTTATCTATGTCTTGTCATTTATCAAATAGATAATTTCCTGATAGGTTTCGTGATGAAGCCTGCACTTTGTTTACTTGCTAGCGTACTTCTTTCCCTATTTAGATTAATTTAGCTGAAATTACTTTTTCTTTTTCTGCCGACACTGCTGGAATTGGTTTTCATGGGTAGCTGGTGCCTTGTTTTTTGTCAGGTAACTGTTCCGCTTAATGACTTGAAGATGTTGACGAATTAGGGTTGCCTAATTTTGTAGAATGGTCTTTAAGGTTGTGATGTTGACATTGCCATTTTTCAGGGAAAACGTTTGTTTTTCTAGAAATAATTTTTCTTTTCTTTTCTCCTTTGCTTTTGTTTTTTTCCTTAATTTCCATGTCCGTCTACTTGGCCTAAGCACAAGTCTTTCATTACAAGGATGGATAAAAAGTTATTCTTTTAAGACTGGATAACAGCTCAGAGATGTCAATAGTTTGATAGATACAACTCATATTGTTTTTGGAACAATTTCTCGGCCTCCCATAGACAATTTGTTATTGCTTTTCTCTGGACAACCGCACAACTGCAACTTTCATAATAATGAAATAACAAGATTGTGTTCAGGCAATTCGAGTTTGTTTTTGGCTAGCGGAAGCTACATGTTCTTTATTGTTGATTGACTCTTTTGTTGTTTGTGAAAAATATTGTTGTTGTGGAACCAATCTGTCACACCCCAGACCCAAAAATTTTGGGCTAGGGTGACAACCCGCCGCGTGCCGGGCACACAAGGCGTCCCAAAACATGCCACTGAATTCAAGAAAAGCAATAACCTATATATATCATTCAAGTCCATGTCTTTAATACAATCCATAACTAAAGATTTGGGCTACAAGCCCTACACATAAGCATTACTGGGGTTACATCAACATATGAATCCACAAAATAGAAGTTCCAACGAACCTATGGTTCCTACACATAAATACACTGGTATAGCAATAAGACAAAATCTATATTTTATTTGAGTTGAGGTCCATCACTCCAACATGTTATTCTCAAATCTCATGGTCCTGTAGCAAAAACATTATAATATTTTTGTGAGATTACACTAAGTAAGTAAACCATGTTATGCAGTCCAATCATAGCATAGCAATCAATAAGCATATAAATGATCTGCATGCATAAACATTTCACAAATACTCAAACATGCAATGTAAGTAAACCCATCATTGTTATATTATATCATATGTGTCCCACGGCCCTGCAATGCCCCATAACAAAGGAGAGCCGCGGCGGCACATATAAATATAATTCAATCATTTGCACTCATCATTATTGTATTATATCATAGCAAATTATCAGTGCATATAAAGCATTACACAAATACTCAAACATCATTGCTATATTATATCATATGTGTCCCACAGCCCTGCAATGCCCCATAACAAAGGAGAGTCGTGGCGGCACATATTGATATAATTCATTCTTTTGCATTCACAATCACTCCATTATGCTATGTAAGTATTATATCATGCGTGTCCCACGGCCCTGCAATGCCTCATCTGAGCACATCCTCTAGATGTGTATGGCCATAGCAAAGGAGAACCGCGGCGGCACTTATGAATATAATACCAATCATTTGCATCCATAATTGCTCAATTATACTTTATAAGTAAACCCACTGTTTATACTCTCAATGGTAACTGTAAATGTGACCCACGGCCCTGCAATATCTCAATAATGTACCAGCCAGCATTCCCTTAAAGCATCTCCCTACTGAAAGGTCAAGATACCAGGGTCACGCCAATAATGTATTAACAAGCATTCCCTTAAAGCATCCCCCCTACCGAAAGGTCGAGATACCAGGGTCACGCCAATAATGTACCAACAAGCATTCCCTAGAAGTACCCCCCCTACTGAAAGGGTCAAGATACCAGGGTCACGCCAATAATGTACCAACAAGCATTCCCTAGAAGTACCCCCTACTGAAAGGGTCAAGATACCAGGGTCACGCCAATAATGTACCAACAAGCATTCCCTAGAAGTATCCCCCCTACTAATAGGTCGAGATACCAGGGTCACGCCAATAATGTACCAACAAGCATTCCCTAGAAGTATCCCCCTACTGAAAGTGTCAAGATACCAGGGTCACGCCATGTCGAAATCCACCAGAACACGTCCTCTAGACGTGTGTGTGGTATAACAGGATAAAGGAGAGCCGTGGCGACACATAACAGTACCTCACATCACATCAATACATCAATACATCAATCATGTAGTAAAACAGTGGATTATACTTACTGAACAATTGCATATAATATATCACATCAATATCATAATAACTGCATCTCTCATGCATAGCAACTGCATCTCTCATGCATAGTAACTGCATCTCTCATGCATAGCAACAGCATCTGTCCTCTCATGCATAGCAACAGCATAGCAACGACATCTCACATGCATAGCAACAGCATCTCACATGCATAATAACAGCATCTCACATGCATAATAACTGCATCTCGTATGCATAGCATCCACACATGAAATCATAGTATTCAGCATCTCACATGCATAATAACTGCATCTCACATGCATAGCATCCACACATGAAATCATAGTATTCATCTACTTACACAATTAGCCAATAACAATTCACAATTTAACTACGCATATCCTGAAATAACTTATTTAATAAACTGATAACTGGCTTACTTACCTCAGTACGCAATCCAAGAGGTATATAACAGCTATTCGGATGTCTGAGCACCTACAGGATCATTACATAATTAATTTATTAGAATACGAATGTTAAATTGACCCTTAGGATTTCTACCCAAACTATTTCACGGGCCCTACTTTGGGCTCAAATATCTCCCACTACACACACCCGAATGGGGAAGTAAAATTACCCCATGAAACTAGAATTCACCCAGATTCTAGCCATATATTTATTTTTCTAATCTCGGCCCGTTACGGGGCCCAAAATCCAGCCCGAAGTCCGCTCACTACCCGGCCCAAAAGGCCTGAACCGGCCGGCCCAGCCGGCCCGGTTCAACTCATTACTTCCCTCCCGATCCCCTGTTTCACCGAACAGGGGACGGGGACATGGCCGGCGGCCGGGGTCGCCGCCGGCCAAATTGAGGGCGGCCCGGCCGCCGGTGGCCGGGCCAGAGCCGGCCGCCGCCGCGATCGGCCGCCAAATCCTTTCCCTCCCCCTCAATTTCTCACTCTCTCTCTAATTCCTCCGCGCGGCACGGAAGTGTGCCGGCGGCACGGCCGGCCGGACCTCCACCGGACGCACGCTCGGCGCCGGTGGAGGCGGCAGTCCAAGACTCGGGCCCGGCGAGGCGGCGAGCACGCCGCCGGGCCCGAACCAACCGGCGGAAGCCGGTTGCCACCGCGCGAGAGGAGGGCCAATTGGCCCTCCCTCTCCTCTCTCTCTCCACCACCACCCCGCCGGACGCCTCCCCCGGCGCTGGCGGGGTCGCCGGCCAGGTATCAGGCCCGGCGCGGCGGCGAGCACGCCGCCGGGCCTGAACCAAGGGGATCGGCCGGGTCCTCCTTTCTTCTCTCTCGTGATCTCTCTGTCTCTCTCTCTCTCTCTGGTTCTCTTTCTCTCTCTCTCAGGCTCTTTCTCTCTCTCTGGTTCTCTTTCTCTCTCTCATGCTTTCTCTCTCTCTCTCTGAGAGGCAGGAGATTACCTGATGGAAGCGGATGCCCGGATGATGGAGGGAGTCCCCCCTCCATCATATAAATAATTCCCTACGCAACGCTTCAGCCCAAGGGCTCGGAAACCCATCAGACGCGACTCGAGAATCCAAGCGGCATACAGGGAACTTAAATGTTATAATAACACCAGGTGCCACCCCAATTAATACAGAGAGTTAACCTCCCCACTATTAAATTTTCGGGGGTTTACATTCTCCCCTCCTTATAAGAATTTCGTCCTCGAAATTGATATACATCCAATAGAATATAGAATCCAAATTTTCCCTCTCATAATCAATTAAATTTTATTAAAAGTCACGGTCATCTATACTTCATTGATCTTCATAAGTCAATTCTTTCTTAAGTTAAATTGGTTCAAGTTCTAGCACATAACGGGGTTTAAAATATACCTCCTCAGTTATAAAGATTTGAAACACATTGAACACCCCAAAGAGTAATGAAAGCAGTGTTAAGCTATAAGACACTTCCTTCATCTTGATCAAAGTTTCTAATGAACTAATGTTTTGTGACACAAGTCACCTCTAACACAGACCTCATAACATCATTGGTTAGCAAAGCTTCCAATTGATCTTTAACCTGAAATTTCGAATCTTTCTCTTGATCATTAACATAACTCTTCTATTAACTTTGAGCTACAAAAACTGCTTTAATTAATGATACTTTTCATAGCTGTTAAACAAACTCAGTCCAAAACTGTCGCTTTCACATCATCTCGATATGAAGGAAATCTATTCCTTATATCGTAGACAATTGAAATAAATCCATTTGAATATTGGCTTGGTAATCAATAATTAAGTAATTTCATTGAGGGAAAGAACAATACCAAGCACCTCTTAAATCCATTACACAGGCTCACGGTATAACATCTAAAATCTTATTGGTTACTGTAGTTGTCTATTACATGTATAATGTCTTCCATGCTTAAGGTTAGCAACATATCAGGTACTCTCGATTCCTTAATAAGACAGTTTGAAATTCTCGTGAATTAGATATAAGATAATTTTCTTTCAATGCCCTCTCAACTCTTGAATAGTTGAATGTACCATTAATCATTACGACACTTATATCAATCATCATAATATACTTGGTTTCACTCTTGAATACTTCAATCTAATACTAATGAACATCATGCCAATCATTTAAGATATCTTTCATAATTATCGTAATTAAAATTTATTTTCTTTGAATATAGATATGCCACTCATGGCTGATTGATAATTTATCCATCCAGTCTCGAATTCAGAAAGTACTCAATTGCAATTAATCAAAATATGTAATTAACTATTCCATTCTCAAAATATCATCAATATTAATCATCCCTATAACCAGCATATGAGTTCATAATCTTACAATATCAATAATGTAAGTTCTACTATTAAAATTCATTATATTCATCCATATTCAAATTCAATTTTAATACCTCAAGATCCATATATCAACTCAATTGCAATATGGACATACTGGTGTTTAGTTATATTAGTCATCAATTGCAATTTTCCACTACTATGGTTTATTCCATATATTTATCTATCTTTTATTGCATATTCAATTAAAATTTCATCTCTCATATTATTTAAAGGTCTAAAATTGCTACGAATGATTTCCAACAAGTTTAATGGAGCTAAAACCTCTAGAAGCCCCCAGGCCTCCCCACTGGACAAGGCTACCAGCCAGGGAGCCCACATAATATCATTGGCTTGCGATGGTTCATTCTCAATTCCTATCAGACTTGTAATTCAATTAATGTCTTGATAAACTTTAAATTTCAAGCTCCCAAAGCATAATTCATGAAATTCCTTGAAAGTCATAATTGTCTCAATGTCATCCAAGTATTTTGCCTAGAGTGTCATTATGTATATGTCCCTAAGGTCATGACCTGGGTCTTGTGGGTTATGGGCCCACCACGCTTCCGCTGCGCACTCTGATGCTGCATGCCTGCATAGACTGCGCCATACTCGAGAGAGCTTGAAGCATCTCAGACTGGAATCACTGGTGCTCAGTTCCTACTGGGTTGGCAGGGGCCATACCTCCAGTAGTTCCTTGACCCACCGGCTGATCAGCATTACCGGCCAGAGAGTCCTCCTCATACAGTTGGCTCCTAGTATGGCGAGCCATAACTATTTTCTGATAAATTAGATGTGGTTAATATCATCATAAACTAAAGTGTCAGGTGACTCTAAGTATAATATCATCAAAATATGTTCTCTCCATGTTATCATGTCAATATGTCTGTGTCCCTAGGGCCATAAGTTCTCTACCTGTTATCATGTCAATATGTCTGTGTCCCTAGGGTCAAAACCTAAGCTCTGATACCATAAAAGCTGTCACGCCCCAGACCCAAAAATTTTGGGCTAGGGTGACAACCCGCCGCGTGCCGGGCACACAAGGCGTCCCAAAACATGCCACTGAATTCAAGAAAAGCAATAACCTATATATATCATTCAAGTCCATGTCTTTAATACAATCCATAACTAAAGATTTGGGCTACAAGCCCTACACATAAGCATTACTGGGGTTACATCAACATATGAATCCACAAAATAGAAGTTCCAACGAACCTATGGTTCCTACACATAAATACACTGGTATAGCAATAAGACAAAATCTATATTTTATTTGAGTTGAGGTCCATCACTCCAACATGTTATTCTCAAATCTCATGGTCCTGTAGCAAAAACATTATAATATTTTTGTGAGATTACACTCAGTAAGTAAACCATGTTATGCAGTCCAATCATAGCATAGCAATCAATAAGCATATAAATGATCTGCATGCATAAACATTTCACAAATACTCAAACATGCAATGTAAGTAAACCCATCATTGTTATATTATATCATATGTGTCCCACGGCCCTGCAATGCCCCATAACAAAGGAGAGCCGCGGCGGCACATATAAATATAATTCAATCATTTGCACTCATCATTATTGTATTATATCATAGCAAATTATCAGTGCATATAAAGCATTACACAAATACTCAAACATCATTGCTATATTATATCATATGTGTCCCACAGCCCTGCAATGCCCCATAACAAAGGAGAGTCGTGGCGGCACATATTGATATAATTCATTCTTTTGCATTCACAATCACTCCATTATGCTATGTAAGTATTATATCATGCGTGTCCCACGGCCCTGCAATGCCTCATCTGAGCACATCCTCTAGATGTGTATGGCCATAGCAAAGGAGAACCGCGGCGGCACTTATGAATATAATACCAATCATTTGCATCCATAATTGCTCAATTATACTTTATAAGTAAACCCACTGTTTATACTCTCAATGGTAACTGTAAATGTGACCCACGGCCCTGCAATATCTCAATAATGTACTAGCCAGCATTCCCTTAAAGCATCTCCCTACTGAAAGGTCAAGATACCAGGGTCACGCCAATAATGTATTAACAAGCATTCCCTTAAAGCATCCCCCTACCGAAAGGTCGAGATACCAGGGTCACGCCAATAATGTACCAACAAGCATTCCCTAGAAGTACCCCCCCTACTGAAAGGGTCAAGATACCAGGGTCACGCCAATAATGTACCAACAAGCATTCCCTAGAAGTACCCCCTACTGAAAGGGTCAAGATACCAGGGTCACGCCAATAATGTACCAACAAGCATTCCCTAGAAGTATCCCCCCTACTAATAGGTCGAGATACCAGGGTCACGCCAATAATGTACCAACAAGCATTCCCTAGAAGTATCCCCCTACTGAAAGTGTCAAGATACCAGGGTCACGCCATGTCGAAATCCACCAGAACACGTCCTCTAGACGTGTGTGTGGTATAACAGGATAAAGGAGAGCCGTGGCGACACATAACAGTACCTCACATCACATCAATACATCAATACATCAATCATGTAGTAAAACAGTGGATTATACTTACTGAACAATTGCATATAATATATCACATCAATATCATAATAACTGCATCTCTCATGCATAGCAACTGCATCTCTCATGCATAGTAACTGCATCTCTCATGCATAGCAACAGCATCTGTCCTCTCATGCATAGCAACAGCATAGCAACGACATCTCACATGCATAGCAACAGCATCTCACATGCATAATAACAGCATCTCACATGCATAATAACTGCATCTCGTATGCATAGCATCCACACATGAAATCATAGTATTCAGCATCTCACATGCATAATAACTGCATCTCACATGCATAGCATCCACACATGAAATCATAGTATTCATCTACTTACACAATTAGCCAATAACAATTCACAATTTAACTACGCATATCCTGAAATAACTTATTTAATAAACTGATAACTGGCTTACTTACCTCAGTACGCAATCCAAGAGGTATATAACAGCTATTCGGATGTCTGAGCACCTACAGGATCATTACATAATTAATTTATTAGAATACGAATGTTAAATTGACCCTTAGGATTTCTACCCAAACTATTTCACGGGCCCTACTTTGGGCTCAAATATCTCCCACTACACACACCCGAATGGGGAAGTAAAATTACCCCATGAAACTAGAATTCACCCAGATTCTAGCCATATATTTATTTTTCTAATCTCGGCCCGTTACGGGGCCCAAAATCCAGCCCGAAGTCCGCTCACTGCCCGGCCCAAAAGGCCTGAACCGGCCGGCCCAGCCGGCCCGGTTCAACTCATTACTTCCCTCCCGATCCCCTGTTTCACCGAACAGGGGACGGGGACATGGCCGGCGGCCGGGGTCGCCGCCGGCCAAATTGAGGGCGGCCCGGCCGCCGGTGGCCGGGCCAGAGCCGGCCGCCGCCGCGGTCGGCCGCCAAATCCTTTCCCTCCCCCTCAATTTCTCACTCTCTCTCTAATTCCTCCGCGCGGCACGGAAGTGTGCCGGCGGCACGGCCGGCCACCATGGCCGGCCAGACCTCCACCGGACGCACGCCCGGCGCCGATGGAGGCGGCAGTCCAAGACTCGGGCCCGGCGAGGCGGCGAGCACGCCGCCGGGCCCGAACCAACCGGCGGAAGCCGGTTGCCACCGCGCGAGAGGAGGGCCAATTGGCCCTCCCTCTCCTCTCTCTCTCCACCACCACCCCGCCGGACGCCTCCCCCGGCGCTGGCGGGGTCGCCGGCCAGGTATCAGGCCCGGCGCGGCGGCGAGCACGCCGCCGGGCCTGAACCAAGGGGATCGGCCGGGTCCTCCTTTCTTCTCTCTCGTGATCTCTCTGTCTCTCTCTCTCTCTGGTTCTCTTTCTCTCTCTCTCAGGCTCTTTCTCTCTCTCTGGTTCTCTTTCTCTCTCTCTCTCTCTGAGAGGCAGGAGATTACCTGATGGAAGCGGATGCCCGGATGATGGAGGGAGTCCCCCCTCCATCATATAAATAATTCCCTACGCAACGCTTCAGCCCAAGGGCTCGGAAACCCATCAGACGCGACTCGAGAATCCAAGCGGCATACAGGGAACTTAAATGTTATAATAACACCAGGTGCCACCCCAATTAATACAGAGAGTTAACCTCCCCACTATTAAATTTTCGGGGGTTTACACAATCCTTTATATGCTAACAGCTTTCAGGGACAACTTAAAAACAGAAACAGAGAGCAAAAATTTGTCTCGTAGGTAGCTGTTCAAGTAAACCTTTAACAAAATGCTGGATCAAACTTGTTTGCATGCTTCATTCTCTTAAATGGGCTAGTTGGAATTTTCCAAGGAGCACGACTGTAAATAAAATAACAGTTGGTAAATTGCCCTGTTGGTCAGACCTTCAAGGAAATTTATTAATGCTATCTGCTGTAGATTTTTGAAGCTAGGATCCCTGATAACTCGAGTAATTGTTTCAATTATAAAAAAAAAAGGAGAAAAAAAAGAAAGGAAAAAGAAAATTATGATACCACCGAAATATCTGTTATCATAATGCAAATTAGTCTAGACCACCAACTTTGACTGAGGTGTATTATGTATACTTTTTGCTTTTTAATATACTCCTTATCTCTATATAATGTATAAGAGAAAGGCACAGAGTCCGGTACCTGTTATAAAGCCAGCAAGCCCCTGCCATCCCCTCCCCATTGATGCCTTTTCTTGCATTACGACCAACCAAGTTTTACGCTAGCAGGTTTTTGCAGGGAACGCAGCTAAGTTTTACGCTAACATTTATTGATGCATTTTCTTACATTAGTTTGTCACATGGAACATTGTGCTAGCAATTATTCAGATGCGGTTTGCATCTTGGCAATGGTGCGCCATAGCCAGTTGCTACTGGGCAGCACTTCAGAGCCACTTTGTCTCACTGAATAATATTTCACCATCTAAGGCTAAAATGTCATCAATTGGATTCGGCTCTGTCGACCAGTAGGAATGTTAGTATGGACTTTGCGTATAGAACATAGGGTCTAAAACCAAGGACATTGAGATGTAAAATAAGCCGAAATTCAAACTGGGTTTTACAACAATGCCCGGTCCATGAACTTGGCAGAAAGAAAGAATCTTCTGGGTCAGATCTTATGCTCCAGGGCTTTGAGCTATGGCTCATGGATTTGTAGCTTTGCCCTTGTGTTTTTTTCCGGGAAGAACAGAGACAAAAGCTACTCTGGGGCTTAAAGACATGGGACATGGATTTCTAACTTCTCCCTTTCTTCCCGAGAAGAAGAGAGGAAAAATCCCACCTACTTCATTAAGATTATGAAGAGCAAAAGAGTATGGAACTGTGACTCTAAACATAGCACATATTAGGGCGTTTTTTTGCCTATTGTTGCATATATCGTCTAACCAAATATCATCTATGCTCTAGGTTCTATGCTTCAACCAAAGTATCATCTAAGAAAATATTAGATATAAAGTGCCTAAAAATTTTTATTAATTAAAGGAAAAAAAAAACAAGACGTCATAAGGAAAAAACAATAATAATAACACATTTTGCTAAAGATAGTTACAAAGAAAGATGTAGATTCCCTTTCTCTTTCTTTCCCTCATGCACAATATAGACATTTGAGCTGCGCTTAGTGCTACTAATTAATAATGGGGAATCCGATCCAGCCTAACTTTCTTTTGGTCCTTTTGCACGTTTGGGCGGCCATTAGATTGGCATTTTATGCTAAAGCAAGGTTCAACAAATCTTTGCCCACTTGTAGGGAAAATGATTAAGAGCTTCTTCTACATATGCCCTTACTAATATATCTCAACAATATTTGTCTTCTGTAAAGTACTATTTACACTTGCGCGCCTATATATATATATATATATATATATATATATATATATATATATATATGTATCCATCAAATTATTTTATTTTTGTTGCTAACTGTTTCTCACCAAATGAATATTACTTAAATTCTAATTAACCATTGGATTTCTTGTGTTTGGGTGTGAAGGGGAGATTATCTGGTGTTATGGATGATCGTGGCAAGTACATATGCATCTCACCTGAGGAGATGAAGGCTGTTGCAGATTACATCAAACGACAGAGCCAGCATTTCACATCTTGCCAGCAAATCCAACCAGTTCATTGATTTGGAGCCAAAGCCTCAGTTTGATGAACAAAATCCAAATGGGATTGCTGTTGCATAAGCCTAATTGTCTAAATATTCACATACCTTATGTGGCTATATAATTCTTTCGGTGTGGTCATTATCCAAACCACGAATAAATGCGTTCTATCAGATACAAGGCAGGATGTATGCGAAGCTGGCGGGCACTTCTTCAAGGTAAGTCAAGTCCCAGGAATAAATATCACTGACTCAAAACATAAAGGGCACTTTTACTTGGAAAGGAATTTGCTTGTACTATTTTGGCTAAATTAAATAAATAACTGAGCCCTCTGGGAAGACATTGGAGTTTTTCAGTAGAAAGAAAGTACAAAGGCATCCGATGAGAAAGTAAAATGAAAAACAACCGATCCTCATTGAGAGAGGGGCTTCCATTTGTTCAGAGGATTCAAAAGAAGGTAGAGCATCCACACGGCAAAAAGAAAAAAAAGGACAGATTGTGGAGGGCTTCAAAAGCCATGCATAATTACCCTCGATTAGAAAGAATGGTGAGTGGATTTTTAAACCAACCCTAGAATGGTGAGTGGATACCCTCGATTAGAAACGTATCAAACTAGATTCATGTAATATCATTGAGCACATAATACTAAAACACTTCTAATAAGAAACTGATTAAAAGGCAGTCATTTAAATTCTGACCGTTAGTCTAAATGTTTGATAAGAAATGTCCTGTTAGCAGAAGATAGTTTCTGGCTCTGTGCGTTAACATAACTAAAAGACAGGACAGCTAGTCCCAAAACATGAAATATATCAACTAGTCCATAGTTGCAAAACATTTCAGGACCATTTCTACTTAGCCTCCTGATCCCTTCTGTTTTTTTATTTCCTCCTTATGGTGTGTTGTTTTCTTATACTTACTTCAGTCCTCCCAGCCATCCCTCTAAACATCAACCCATCCAGAGAAGCTCTAACCCCTGTCCAGAGCAGCTCTAAACCTAACTCTCATGAAGGATGCGAAAGTTTTTGTGGCCGCCTCTCTCGTAAACTTATCGTATGTAGTCATGCAGATTCCTGCAAAGGCTGCCTTCAACAAGGGTATGAGCACATTCATTTGTGTTCTATAGGCAGCTTTGGTGCTTGAAATGTACTGCTTTCTTCTGTCTCTTGGATTTGGAACCTTCGTTATTGTGATTTGTATATTATTTAAACAAGTACAATATAACATGTAGATTTTTTATTTTTATTTTTTATTGTTGTTTTGAGGTTCTAGCATCTCCCAATTAATTTTTTAGTATTTATGTATTTAAATTGAATATTACACGGCAATCATGAAAATCATTTGCCAAAACATGCTAAGGAAATGAACCAATAGTGTCACAATACGTAAAAGAACAAAATATAACAAGACCATCACTACAAATTATACTAGGGCCTAGAATATGAAAATGTTATTTTTGAAAGAAAAAGTCAAAAGTCAGAACTGTAAGCCTATATAATCCCCTGGTAGGGATTCCATACGAGATGTTTCTGTGGTTTTCATGCTCTTGTTCTTCCATTTATTGATTCAGTAGTTTTGATTGTCTTTGCTTTTGAAACATGTTTAGTAAATAGGATAGGGCATGTAGCATGACAGTCCTGTCAGACAAAACTAGTCTTGTACATACCAAACTAAGTCGAGTTCATGTACGACAAGCCTTCATCAGCTTGACCTCGGCTCAAAATATTTTAGGCCCATGAATATGTTTAAATGGGTTAACTAAAATTCAAAATAAATCAGTTCACGGCCTCCATCACATTTTGTTATGTGGTAAGCATCATAATGAGACAAAAAATTCTGCTTCATGCATGCATGACTTATCTGAAATCCAATTGTCAAAAGAAAAGCCTTCATAATGAGTAAATGAGAAAGACAAATTATAGAATGAGCAACATATGTTAAATTTTGTTGATAAACAAACAATAGTTTTTTCTAAAGTAAATAGGATGAAAGAAGAAGGTATAATTAAGAGTATATTTTAAGATATTAGATGAAACCTAATCTTTTTAATTAAAAAATTATCTATATATGGTAAAAAGAATTATTATCTTAAACCAAATACTAAATTATCCCTACCAGTATTGTACAAACTAAATGACACATTATCTAAATGCGACAACTAGATAGCTTGAATCATAATAAAATAATATAAGCTTAATGTTAGACACCTTGAATGAGAGCACAATAATAGGGATGGATGACAAAGACTTGGAGGGTTAGTGCTTGATCATATTTTTCATTCATAAATCAAGATTTGTTACTTGTAGGTTTTAAAACAAATGAATTGCCAAATCTTTAATCTCTTACATGTAATTTAATGTGGTTCATATCACAACACCTACACAAAGTTTCAATTCTAAAAATTTGCTACTACAATAATAATAATAAAGCCTTAATTCTAAATTATATGGATTCAGTTACACAAGTCCTTTTCCTTTATTCAACTCAGTTTTAACTTATATTTTTATAAAATGCAAAGATTTAAAGTTTTTTTTTTTAATCTCTTTCATTGATTTAATTTTTGATCTACCTTTAAGAGCATAGAAAGGAAGTAGGGGTCAACTAGATGTCAAAGCTAACAACTAAGCCAATCAAATAATAATAAAAATAGATACATTATTGAAGGTTGTACTAGCTATCATAGATTGGATCTCGATCCTCTCAAAAGGCTTTTTTTTTTTTTTTTTCAGAGATGGGGAGGAGGGGATTTAAGGGTAGTTTAAAAAATCAATTATTTTTTTTAATTTATTGAGGGTGTTGAGAGAGATTTTTGCTGTGTATTTAGAAGCTTCCCCTCCCCATTGATGCCTTTTCTTGCATCACGACCAACCAAGTTTTCCCTTGACGTGCATGGATGATGCGTCGAGCACTAGCAGGTTGTTGCAGGGAACGCAGCCAAGTTTTACGCTAACATTTGTTGATGCCTTGTCTTACGTTAGCTTATCACATGGAACATTGTGCTAGCAATCATTCAGATGCGGGTTGCATCTTGGCAATGGTGCTCCATAGCCAGTTGCTAGTGGGCAACACTTCAGAGCCACTTTGTCTCACTGAATAATATTTCACCATCTAAGGCTAAAGTGTCATCAATTGGATTCGGCTTTGTTGTCGACCGGTAGGAATGTTAGTATGGACTTTGCATATCGCACACAGGGTCCAAAACAAAGAAAAGGTACGGTCTAGAATCGAAGGACATTGAGATGTAAAATAAGCCAAAATTCAAACCGGGTCTTACAACAAGGCTAGGTCCGTTAACTTGGCAGAAAGAAAGAATCTTCTGGGTCAGATCTTATGCTCCAGGGCTTTGAGCTATGGGCCATGGATTTGTAGCTTTGCCCTTGTGTTGTTTCCGGGAAGAACAGAGACAAAAGCCACTCTGGGGCTTAAAGACATGGGACATGGATTTCTAACTTCTCCCTTTCTTCCCGAGAAGAAGAGAGGCAAAATCCCACCTACTTCATTAAGATTATGAAGAGCAAAGGAGTATGGAACTGTAACTCTAAGCATAGCATATCTTAGGGCGTTTTTATGCCTATTGTTACATGTACCATCTAACCAAATATCATCTATGCTCTAGGTTCTATGCTCCAACCAAAGTATCATCTAAGAAAATATTAGATATAAACTGCCTAAAAGTTTTGATTAATTAAAAGGAAAAAAAACAAGACGTCATAAGGAAAAAAAAAAAAGTAACACATTTCGCTAAAGATAGTTACAAAGAAAGATTTAGATCCCCTTTCTCTTTCTTTCCCTCATGCACAAAATAGACATTTGATGCTGTGCTTAGTGCTACTAATAATAGGGAATCCGATCCAGCCTAGCTTTCTTTTGGTCCTTTTGCACGTTTGGGCGGCCATTAGATTGGCATTTTATGCTAAAGCAAGGTTCAACAAATCTTTGTCCACTTGTAGTGAAAAGGATTAAGAGCTTCTTCTACATATGCCCCCATTAATATATCTCAACAATATATATATATATATATATCCATCAAATTATTTTATTTTTATACTAGCAAGGATATATATGCATGTAAAGCGCTCATAAGCGAAAATAGAAGCCAAAAGCTCCTCACCATCTCCTCCCGCTGAATTTTGCTGCACCCAGCTCTGTTTAGCGAACCAATTTTTGTTTGTTCCCCATTCAGACTCTAGAGAAGCTCTTATGTAACTCTACTCACGAAGGATGCGAAGGTTTTTGTGGTCGCCTCTTTTGTAAGGTTAGTGTACACAGTTATGCAGATTCTCACCAAGATTGCCTTCAACAAAGGCATGAGCACATCCGTTTTTGTGTTCTATAGACAAATGATTGCTATTCTCTTTATGACACCAATTGCTTTAGTGCTTAAAAGGTACTGCTCTCTTCTCTCTCTTGATTTTGGACCCCTTCATTATTTTATTGCCCTCATTGACATGTTTTGCTATGTAGGAAGAAAGCTCCATCGCTATCATTCACGATCTGCTTCAAGATTTTCATACTTGCTTTTATGGGGTAAGTTTTTAAATTAGATTTAATGTTTAAGCAACTAAACTACTTTCACTAATTTGTGATAAAATAAGATTGAAAATAAATAAGATGTGTATTGCATATGGGTATATATAGTTGTATTTGAATTTTTTTGGGCAATTAAAATACATATATGAATATAAATTAGATATTGTTTAGATATAAATAAAATTTTAAGTAAAATTTAATAATAAAATCTAACATAAATGATGCAATCATAGAGTAGTAGAATGAAATTAATGATGGACATCCTACACGATGCACAGTAAATATATGAGCTACTGTCTTGCACATTTACTCTTTAATAACAACATAAATAGGAATATGATTTTTTTAAAAAAAAATGTAAGCAAAATTTGCATAAAAATGTAGAAATATGTTGAGATTATTGATATTTTAAATAGTTGAAACAAAAAAATTAAAAATATCATAGAGAATAAAATGAGGTTATTCATTTTTTATGGAGATAAAATATTAATATATCATATTATAATTCAAATGACTATATTCTATAATGTGAGCTAATTTTGCATAAATATAATAAATCATAATTATTTAATAAATTTGAATGTTGTTGCGGTGAAATAGCTTATGTAAGTGGTTTATGTTTATTTGTGATGCATTTCATTGATTCTCTCATCTTTTTTTTAATTTCTCACTCTTCTCTACATTCATTTTGCATTCATTTTTCTCATAAAGAAATCTATGCTTAACTTAAAAATTAAAATAGCATGTTAAACCTTTACAAGATATGAGTGAAAGTGATTACACATTGCATGCACTATGTAGTTCCCATTTTAATATAGGAGCTCTATATGCATTGGGTACATATCACTACAAGAGAAATAAAATATTATGACGCCCAAATGCGTCGCAATTGCGTCGCTAAACATGCTATTGCGACGCAATAGCGACGCAATGACGGCGTCGCTCAAATGTTCGTCGCAATACCCATTTGTCGCAATTGCATCGCAATATTGCGACTCTCTGCGACGCAACATTGCGTCGCAATACTGCAACGCATACAAATGCGTCGCTAAATTTAAAATTAATTTTTAAAACAAAAAAAATTATTATTAAATATTATGACGCACTAAATTGCATCGCAATATTGTGACGCATCCAGCTGCGTCGCAATATTTAATAATAATATTTTTGGTATAATAGCGACGCAATTTGAGTCGCTAATGCGTCGCAAATAAAAATTATTTTAAAATATTGCGACGCATGGTCATTGCGTCACAATATTTATTAAAAATTTTTAAGATAAAATAGCGACTCAATTTTAGTCGCTAATGCGTTGCTATTAAATTTATTTTTAAATTATTGCGATGCCAGGTCATTGCGTCGCAATATTTAATAATAATATTTTGAAAATATTAGCGATGCAATTTTAGTCGCTAATGCGTCGCAAATTTTGTTTTTAAAAAAATATAAAAGATTAAAAATTAAAACGGTTAATACAATTTCACTAAATCTAAATATTGATACAAACATTTTTCACTCAATCCAAACAATAATAAATTTCCAAAAATAATTTATATATTAAAATTTTGAAGTTTTTACAATATAAAAAAAGAAAAGAAAATACATCAAGAATCTGGGCGATCACGTGGAGGCTGTGGAGGCTGAAGACTCTGCGACAAGCGGCTAACCATATCCCGCAAATAATGCATCTCATCTCGCATGTCTGTAACCTCTTGATCCCGGCCTCGCATATGATCCTCAAAATCCTGCTTGATCTCCTGGCGAATCTCCTCTGCAATAGATCTGTGAAGGTCCTGTAAATGCTCGGGAGGAAGATCACCAGGAACTCGCGAGCTGGAGGCCTGATGGAGAAAAAATGTAGAAGCTCTAGTGCCTAGACCATAGACCCTGCGGTCTCGTGGCTGGGCACCAACAGCCTCCAAAAACACATGCCGACTCTCCTCTGCTGAGAGTTCGACGGGCATCTCCCCATCAGTAGAGTCGACCTGCGATGCCTGGGAGCGAAGCTCCTCGACTCGTGTCTTGAAATTATGAAATCAACAATAAATGAGTTAATAAATTTCTCGAAATAAAATTTTAGAAATTAAACAGATACTATATAAATCTAATTTCTTACCGCAACCTCCCGTGATCGCGTGTCGACCCAGGAACCGTCCCTCCTGGTGTGTGTCGCCTTGAATAGACGAAACTCACCAGAATCTCCGCCCTCCTGCTCAGACTATAACAATAAAAAAATGATATTAATACAAATATTTGTAAATAACTAAAATAGTAATTAAAATATTTATGTTTTCTTACCATACGCCGTCTGTGCTCCTGAATCGAAATGGAGCCCGAAGTATGGCGGGAGAGACCCGTGCCAGGACCGCCCTTCTCAGATCGGTAGTTCGTGCTGGCTGATGCGGACCTCCTGCGCCAGCCATCGGACTCCCAGGCCTGCTGCTACTCATGCCAAATACCCTTTGGCACGTGCGCAGGACGGTGACCCGATGACCTCCAACGATGAAGCATGTCGGAGTATCGACGTCGCGTCAGAGCCTCCCATGCTTCCCTAATGGCATCATGGCTGGCAGGATCCCACGTAAACTTTTTCTGCATTAAAATAAACAGTTAGTTTCTGAATTTATTAAGTTTAAGAAATTTTATATCACTGATAAATTGTATTTAATAAGTTTACCTGAAACTCAGAAAAATAAAACTCCCTCGTGGCTGGAGATACGTGGCGCCAATCGTAGCCACTAGGATCTGCATGCCTCTGAAATACGGCGCTGATGTGGCTGGATACATGATGCTGCTTAATGAATCTGTTAAAAAAATGCATGTTTATAAGTAATTGACTTAAAAATATAAACATATATTTTTAATTAGTATATACTTACATCCCCTGAGCATCAAGTCAAAGTACAGTGCGGCCAATGGTGGAAGAACTCTCGGAGGTGTGCCGATCGGCTGGATGGTAATACTGCTGGAGAGATCGAAGGCTGCGCCACTGCTGGAGATCCAAACTCTCCATCTCTGACGCTCATGTGATCTGATGTAGCAGGGCTATGTCCCTGCTCACTCCGTCTGTCGTCGGTAGATCTACCTCTGCCCGTCATACTGAAAATACTAAAGATTCACACAATTAAATTACGATTAATGATTGACTATGTAAGAATTTAACACTTATAAAAAAAGTTAAATTTTAAAAAACCTCTATGTTTAATCGGTGTCATTTGTTTCGTGAAATGTTGGTTCAACATCCGATGCTGTATCGGATTGCGAATCAGTTTCATTATCATCGGAAGGAAACCGAACATTTGCATCCGCAATTTCTTGGACATCACCATTTGGATCTCTAAGTGATGTTTCAGGAGCCCTTGTGTCGTCCTCAATTGCATGCATTTCCATCTCATCCTCTTGAAATGCAGGGCACTCGGCTGATTGACTTGATGAACTCTCCTCTAATACGATTGTTGAACGTGGGACGATTTTAGAAACGGCCCACCAATCTCGCTTGTCGTTGCACAAACTTGGATATCTGCAGTAAAAGACTTGCTGAGCTTGGGATGCAAGGATGAATGGGTCATATTTCTACAATCTTCGTCGATGGTTCACTTCAACCAAATTGTAGTCGTTATGAACCCTTTTGCCCATAGGAACTATCGGATCGAACCAATCATAACGAAACAATACGGTTCATTTCATAGGCCAACGGGATATTCAACTTCAACCACCTCTACTAACTTTCCATAATAATCCTGCATATTTGCTCCAACACTTTCTCCTTTCACACACACGCCCCAGTTCTGCGTGCCTCTTGAAGCTGTTAATCGTTCAATCTGAAATTTGTACCCATTTACAAAATAGCCAGTAGAGGTTGTTACGGTCTTCAATGGCCATTGCGATAGACATTTAATGAAAATATTGTCGGTTGTGGACCATGGACCGTTGACCTATAAATTAATAAGCTATTGACATCCAATTCAAAAAATAATAGTCATTATCGAAATTGATTGAGTGATACTACTCACAAATTCATAAAACCAGTAAGCAAACTCCGTTTCTAATTTCTGCCCAATTGCAACTTGACTGATGTCGGGATTCATCTGTCGTTGTCTATCACAAAACATCCTTATGGGATGAAAAGGATGAAAACTAATGTTAGAAATTAAATATTGTGGTATATTGTTATTTAAATTTAAATTTCCAATTTAGCATTGAAGTATACACTTTCTCAATATATGGATCGACTTCTCGATAGTTCATTAGGATGTAATAATGTGCTGCATTATACTCCATATCGCTAAGATTTCTTGACTTCTGCCCACCAAATGAACGGCCGATAGCTTTAAAAATTGATATTCTACCGTCATTAGCTTCTGCTTCGTCCACACATACGTCATCATTACGACCATGATTTTGGCTCCTCGTGTGGACGTGACCCTCAAAGTAATATGAGGCAAAAGCTGAAACTTCTTCGACCAAGTGTGCATTGCATATAGAACCTTCAACCCTTGCCTTATTATGCACATTATTTTTTAACTTCTTAAGATACCTATATGTAAAGTTGCAACAAAAAATTAACGAATTTTTTAAGCAATGAAATAATATTTGAAATGTCAACATATCTTAATGATGTATATATTTACCTCTCGAAAGGATACATCCAGCGATACTGCACGGGACCAGCTATGCTCGCTTCGTATAGCAAGTGAACCGGTAAATGCTCCATTGAGTCAAAAAAACTGGGAGGAAATATTCGCTCAAGCTTGCATAAAATAATTGAAATTTCCTCCTCAAGCCTTGCCATGGATGCAGAAGTAATGACTGCGGCAGATAACTCCTTGAAGAATAAGCTGAGCTCCGTAATTACCTTCCAGACATGTTGCGGAAGCAACTCACGAAAAGCTATAGGTAATAACCATTGCATGAAAACATGGCAGTCGTGACTCTTCATGCTGAACAACTTGAGCTTATGCATGTCCACACACCTACCGATATCCGACATCGCTGGCGATCCGACGGTTCCAATCGATCCAAGCCGTGATCCCGATCGGCCATGACCGATCTCGGACCGTGGCGATCGGTCCGATCGGCGACGATCCAACGGTTGCGATCGATCTAAGCCCTGATCCTGATCGGCCACGATCGATCCCAGACCGTTACGATCGGTCCAAGATCGCTGGCGATCCGACGGTTGCAATCGATCCAAGCCCTGATCCCGATCGGCCACGACTGATCTCGGACCGTGGCGATCGGTCCGATCGGCAACGATCCAACGTTTGCGATCGATCCAAGCCCTGATCCCGATCGGCCATGATCGATCTCGGACCGTGGCAATCGGTCCGATCGGCATAGATCCGACGGTTATGATCGATCCAAGCCCTGATCCCGATCGTCCACGATCGATCCCGAACCGTTGCGATCGGTCCAAGATCGGCGATGATCCGACGGTTGCAATCGATCCAAGCCGTGATCCCGATCGGCCACGACCGATCTCGGACCGTGGCGATCAATCCGATTGGTGACGATCCGACGGTTGCGATCGATCCAAGCCCTCATCCCGATCAGCCATGACCAATTCTAGACCGATGCGATCGGTCTGACATCGCTGGCGATCCGACGGTTGCGATCGATCCAAGCTGTGATCCCGATCAGCCAGGACCTATCTCGGACCGTTGCAATCCATCCGAGATCGGCGACGATCCGACAGTTGCGATCGATCCAAGCCGTGATCCTGATCGGCCATGACCGATCTCGGACCTTGGCGATCGGTCCGATCGGCGACGATCCGACGGTTGCGATCGATCCAATCCCTGATCCCGATCGGCCACGACCGATCCCGGACCGTTGCGATCGGTCCAAGATCGCTGGCGATCCAACGGTTGCAATCAATCCAAGCCATGATCCCGATCGGCCATGACCGATCTCGGACTGTGGCGATCGGTCCGATCGGCGACGATCCAACGGTTGCGATCGATCCAAGCCCTCATCCCGATTGGCCATGACCGATCCCAGACCGATGCGATCGGTCCGACATCACTGGCGATCCGACAGTTCCAATCGATCCAAGCCGTGATCCCGATCGGCCACGACCGATCTCGAACCGTGGCGATCGGTTTGATCGGCGACGATCCGACGGTTGCGATCGATCCAAGCCCTCATTCCGATCGGCCATGACCGATTCCAGACCGATGCGATCGGTCCGACATCGCTGGCGATCCGACGGTTGCGATCGATCCAAGCCGTGATCCCGATCGGCCACGACCTATCTCGGACTGTTGCAATCCGTCCGAGATCGGCGATGATCCGACGGTTGTGATCGATCCAAGCCGTGATTCCGATCGGCCATGACCGATCTCGGACCTTGGTGATCGGTCCGATCGGCGATGATCCGATGGTTGCGATCGATCCAAGCCCTGATCCCGATCAGCCACGACTGATCCCGGACCGTTGCGATCGGTCTAAGATCGATGGCGATCCGACGGTTGCAATCGATCCAAGCTGTGATCCCGATCGGCCACGACCGATCTCGGACCGTGGCGATAGGTCCGATCGGCGATGATCCAATGGTTGCGATCGATCCAAGCCCTCATCCCGATCGGCCATGACCGATTCCAGACCGATGCGATCGGTCCGACATCGCTGGCAATCTGACGGTTCCAATCGATCCAAGCCGTGATCCCGATCGGCCACGACCGATCTCGGACCATGGCGATCAGTTCGATCGGCGACGATCCGACTGTTGCGATCAATCCACGCTCTCATCCCGATCGGCCATGACCGATTCCTGACCGATGCGATCGGTCCGACATCACTGGCGATCCGACGGTTGCGATCGATCCAAGCCGTGATCCCGATCGACCATGACCTATCTCGGACCGTTGCAATCCATCCGAGATCGGCGACGATCCGACGGTTGCGATCGATCCAAGCCGTGATCCCGATCGGCCATGACCGATCTCGGACCTTGGCAATCGGTCCGATCGGCGATGATCCGACGGTTGCGATCGATCCAAGCCCTGATCCCGATCGGCCACGACCGATCCCGAACCGTTGCGATCGGTCCAAGATCGCTGGCGATCCGACGGTTGCAATCGATCCAAGCCCTGATCCCGATCGGCCACGACCGATCTCGGACCGTGGCGATCGGTCCGATCGGCGACGATCCGACAGTTGCGATCGATCCAAGCCCTCATCCCGATCGGCCATGACTGATTCCAGACCGATGCAATCGGTCCGAGATCGCTGACGATCCGATGGTTGCGATCGATCCAAGCCCTGATCCTGATCGGCCATGACCGATCTCGAACCATGGCGATCGGTCCGATCGGCGACGATCGAGGGTTGCGATCGATCCAAGCCCTTATTCCGATCGGTCACGATCGATTTTGGACCGATCGCTATTTAACATAATTAATTATTTTAAATATATTACGACGCAAAGGGTTGCGTGGTAATTTTTTAATATGAAAATTATATTATAAAAAAAATTTTAATTATAATAATTACGACGCAACAAGTGTGTCGCTATATTAAAACATAATTTTTCTAATTAATTTTTTGGTTTATTACGTCGCTAATGCGTCGCTATTTAACATAATTAATTTTTTAAAAACATTGCAACACACTATGTTACATCGTAATTATTTTTTCTCATATTTATACTTTATAAAATTTAATTTTATTTAAAATAATTGTGATGCATTTATTGCGTCGCTAAATTAAAAAATAATTTTAATTTATTTTCTGGTTTATTGCGTCGCTAATACGTCGCTATTTAAAATATTTAATTTTTTTCAAAACATTGCGACGCACTAAATGCATCGCAATATTTTTTTAAATATTTATACTTTAAAAAATTTAATTTCATTTAAATAATTTGCGACATAATTGGTGCATCATTAAATTAAAAATAATTTTTCTAATTTTCTAGTTTATTGCGTCACTAATGCGTCGCTATTTAATATATTAATTCTTTTAAAAACATTGCGACACACTGTGTTGCATCGCAATTTTTTTTTTCCAATATTTAAATTTTATAAAATTTAATTTCATTTAAATTATTTGAGACGCAATTGTTGCGTCGCTAAATTAAAAATAATTTCTCTAATTTTCTGTTTTATTGCGTCGCTATTTAAGATATTTAATTCTGTTAAAAACATTGCGACGCACTGAGTTGCATCGCAATATTTTTTTCGATATTTAAATTTTATAAAAAATTTATTTAAAAATATTGCGACGCATTATTTGCATCGCAATATTAAAAAATTAAATTTTTTTGATTTTTTGGTTAATTGAGTCGCTAATGTGTCGCTAATTGCGTCGCAATATTTTGTTGTCACAGAGGCGTCGTAAAGTGGTCGCAAATTTAGCGATGCATAATTGCGTCGCTAAACTTGCGTCGCTATTTCAGTATTTTCTTGTAGTGTATTAAGATCATGGAATTTATGGTTCATTGAATTAAAGGTCCGATTAAATTGATGGCTATGGCATTTCAAATAGTATATAAAGGAACTCACTTTGGCTAGCCTAAATGAAGAGTATTTATTTTTTCTCATATCTAATGTTGTTCAATTGCTTGCAAGATGAACAAATTTCATTAGTATAAAAGGTGGTAGATAGGTAATTAATATGGTATTATGAAAATAGCCACACAGGGTGGCAGCCAAATTGAAGAGTACTTATTTTCTTACTTTAGAAGCTTTGCAACCTCTGGGCTAATATATATATATATATATATATGTATGTATGTATGTATAATATGCAATATATTCAAATGACTATATTCTATAATGTGAACTAGTTTTGCTAAATATAATAGATCATGATTATTTAATAAATTTGAATGTTGTCGTGGTGATGAAGTGGGTTATGTAAATGGCTTATATTTATTTGTGATCTATTTCATTGGTTCTCTCATCTATTTTTATTCCCCACTCTCCTCTATACTTATCTTCTTGCATTCATTTGTCTCTTTTATCTTATAAAAAAATATATGATTAAATTGAAAATCAAAATATCACTCTAAACTTTTGCAAGATAAAAGTGAAAGTGATCCATATATTGATTGCCCTACGTAGTTCCTATTTTGATGTTCAAGCTCCACATGCATTGGATATATATTAGGATCATGAAACTTGTGGTTGATTGACTTGAAGGTGCCCTTTGCCTATTATATACTTTTAGATTCAACATGTGGCTCATATTAAATCAATGGCTATGCCATTTCAAATAATATATATATAAAAACCATCTTGGCTTCGAGAGTACTTGTTTTTTTTTTCATATTTAATGTTACCTTATGCCTTCCAAGATGAGCAAATTTTACATGCATGAAAAAGCAGTGAATAAGTAATTACTATACTATGACGAAGAAAAACCATTTGGCATAATAGCAATTGAAGAGCACTTATTTCTTACTTTAATAAGCTTTCCAACCTCTTTTCCTTTAGCCAAATTGAAGAGCACTTATTTGTGTGCGAGGATGGACCGGAAAGAAGTTGTTGCGGCTTCATCCTCCTCCGCAGTCCTGGCAGTCATGTAGAGGTAGGCACTGGGCCGTGTCGCCCATGGCACAGCACGGCCCAGGCCCACATGGGCCGTGCCTGGCACGGCCCGGTACTGCTACAGTACCAGGCAGTGCCGGCATGGCCCAGTAAACTGTGCTGTGCCATGCGCAAAATTTTTTTTCTGTTGGCCCAGCACGGCACGGCCCATGACGGGCCTAAGCCGGCCCACTGTGCCATGCTGGCACGGCCCCAAGCCCACCTGGGCCGTACCAGGTACGACCACTTGGGGCTTGGGCCGTGCACGGCTCAAATAAAAAAATTTGTAAAAAAAATATTTTTTTTGATAAATTAAAAAAATTATTAGGAATAAAATTTTTTTTATTAATATAAAGCCACCTTAATGGTGGGGGGTTTGATATAGATTCCTACCAGTTTATTAATTTAAAATCAAAATGGTACAGAAGGGAGGGGTTAGGCCTGACCTCCAGAATATAATACAATAAGTAAGAAGAAAAAAATAGAAGAAAAAAATAAAGAGGACTTACTTTAAGTTTTTAATAATAATAAAAAAATATATAATTATAAAAGTAGAAATGACTCACTCATTACTCATCAGTCATCAGTAGTATTTTTGTCATCATCATCTTTGCTGGTTAAGTCATATCCACCTTTATCTTGAGGCCTCGCCTTAGCATCCAACCAATCTTTGAAGTAGATAAGTATCTCAACTATCTCGCTAGTCATCCTATTTCTTTTTTTATCCAAAATATGTCGACCTGCACTGAAAGTAGATTCCGATGCTACTGTGGACATCGGCACAGCTAAAATATCTTGTGCAATGGCAGATATAATAGGATATTGATTTCTAACACTCTTCCACCAAGCTAATACATCTAGACTTTCTATTTGATCTTCATCATATGCAGAATAAAGATCATTTCGTAAATAAAATTTCAATTCATTACTTAAAGATGAAGAAGATGAAGAAGATGAAGCATGTGTGTGTCTTCTAATGAATGAAAAAATAGATGATGAATGAGATCTAGAAGAAGAAGCAGAGCTTTGAGCAGGTATTCTAGATCCATAAATTTTATCATTATATAAATCATAAATATCATTAAAAAGTCGTGTTACCTCATCTTTAGCAGGTTCAGAATTTTGATTCATGTTTTCACAATATTGATTAATTAAAAAAATTACACCATTTAATTTAACTTTAGGATAAAAAACAACAGCTAAGTTATGCAATGGACATATTCTATTCCAATATTCATTCCATTTAGTTTCTATATTATGTATAATAGGCATTAAAACTTCATGATATCTATATTCTTTAAATTTTTCACTAATTACATATGCTTTTTGTAAAAATGAATAAGAAGTTGGATAATAAATACCTGAAAGAACATTTGTAGCATCATAAAAAGTAACCAAAAAATCTTCTAAAATTTTACCTTGATTCCAATCAGCTTTAATTTAGTCAATGTAAATCCTAATTTATGCTCATTAATATAAGCACTTAATAAGTTCTTATATGGATATGCATCATGTATCATTGCATAGGTACTATTTCAACGAGTTATTATATCAAGTTTAAATTTTTAAAACGTTTACCATGATCTACACATAATTGTTTAAATTCTTAAAGTCTTGACCTTGAAGCATGAATAAAAGAAACTGCATTTCTAATTTTGAAATAACCTCTTGAATTATGTTCATACCAGATTAAGCAGAAAGATTTAATATATGACATGCACATCTAATATGAAATAATTGTCCATCTAAAATAGGATGCAAAGAGTCGTTTAATAATGCAACAACAAAATTATTATTAGATGCATTATCAAAAATAATTGACATTATTTTATTATTAATATTATATGAGCATGTAGTTTGATAAATAATATTTAAAATTTATTGTCCCGAATGCGAAAATCAAAAGCATGAAAAGCAATAATTTATTTATTTAATTGCCAATCATTATCAATATAATGAGTAGTAACAGCAATAAAACAATTACTACCTACAGATGCCGACCAAATATTTCTAGCATTTAAATTTGAGAGGCTTTCCGTTAAACTTTGTTTCATTGCTAAAAAGTTTGTCATAGCCACTCTTCTAAAGGTATGGCTACTAGTTCTTTTATAAGCAGGTTGTAGGCCTAATTGAACATATCTTTCAAAATTATAAGATTCAGATAAACTAAAAGATAATTCATCTTGAACTATCCATCTTACCAGTAATTTTCTTTGATTTTCGTGGTTATATGCAAAATTGCCTACAAGTGATCCCTCTTGTATATTAAAGATACATTGCTGACGGGAATCATGCATCCTATGACTCTCTTGATTTCTTCTTAGATGCCCTGTTCCCCCAGTACTAGAACAACTGTAAAGTTTTGCACATTTTTACATTTTACTTTATAGACTTCATCAACCATAATTCTATCGAAATCAATCCAAACATTACTAGTCCTCTTACGAGAAGAGGTTTGACACTCAATGACACTGGCTCTAGATGGAACTTGGAGTTGGGATTGGGGTTGGGGTCTTGGGGATTAGTTTCCTCACCCTAAGAAAAAGGGTGCATGTTAAAATTACTTTCGTTAAAAGATGCCATATCTAAAATTTTTAATTAATAAATTAAAAAAAATAAAAACTAACCCATAAAAAGAAATTGAGAAAAGATCAGAGGTGGAGGCATGGAGCCGAGATTTGTGAGCTTCCTCTTGCGTTCTCGCCTCTCAACAAGAAGTGACCTTGTAGCACTTGACTACTTGTTTGAGCACTTGCTACTTATAAGAATACTTGCAAACTAAAAATTAAATTGCTAATCTACTAGAGCACTTGCTGGAAGAGAGAAACAGTAGTAGTAGAGAAGAGTTGGTTTGGTGTGGTAAGAATGAGGGAGAGTTCATCTATTTATAGAAGTCCCAATTTTTTTTTCAAAACTTGTTAGCCCAGATGGCAACCCAAGAGGGGGGGGGGGGGTGAATTGGGTTCTTAAAAAATTTTAACCTTTTAAAACGATTGGCTTTGGAATCAACAAGATTAAGTGCAGGATAAATAACAGCCACAAACAAAGAAATAGAGTGAGACAATCGAAGCACGACAAACACAAGGATTTTATAGTGGTTCGGTGTATCCAACACCTACGTCCACTCCCAAGTTCCACTTGGGTCCACACTATAATCTACTAGATTACAGTCGAGTTGTTTTACAAGTTCACAACTCAAAACTTGTTGTTTTCCCTGGATCACAATGAACCCAGCTAGTTTTCCGGGCTCACCAGCACAAAACCCAAACCCAAGCTAATCTAGCTTATCCCGAGATATACTACCTCCACTAATTCAATCCCCCTGATTGAATTAGCAAAAATAAATAACAATAGAGTTTACAATAACAAACAGCCCCTTAAATGAGCAAATATTCAATGTAAATAAATAAGGTTAGAAAAGCCTGTTTGAAGCAGATTGGATTTGAGCTTTTCTTCTTTTCTTCTTTTCCTCTTCTCCTTTGAGATGTTGAATCAGGCCTCAGCTCGGATTCTTTACAAATGTTGCAGATGAAAAGTTGGAAAATCACAGAACAGAGCTTTTGGCTCCTTTTTCTTCTTTTTGGGAAATCCTTCGATTTTTGACTTTGAATGCCTTGGATTTCTCTTTGAGCTTTCTGGAGTTGATGGATATGAACTTTGACTCTTTCCTCTTTGGTTTCAGGCTCAAGACTTCTTAGATTTTTGATTTGTTTTTCACTCTCTTTTCCATCCACTTTTGTTTTTAAACGGACGAATCCCCCTTTTTATAGATCCATAGGTGAAATATAGCCGTTGGAATGTACCTGGATAGATTGTCCATACAGAAAATATAGCCGTTAGAAGTTAGGTAAAGAAAATATTACCGTTTGAGCTGATCTGGCATTTTGAAAATTCGTTCCTGACAGGTTGGAGTCGGCTCCAACTTTTCAGGTGTCGGCTCCAAGTCGGGTAACCAAAAATAGAAAGTACAAAGTTCGTTGAGGAGTCGGCTCCGAAAAAGTTAAGTGTCGGTTCGCCGCATTCGGGAGTCGGCTCCGAAAAACTGTAAGTGTTGGCTCCAGAGAAGTCCAAAAACATGCATTCTGTTCTCACATTGGAGTCGCTCCATACACTGTAAGTGTCGACTCCAAAACTCTGGGTGTCGGCTCCGAAACTCTGGGTGTCGACTCCAGACCGTGCCAAAAATCAGAAAAGCATTTGATCGGCCATGGGGTCGGCTCCATACTTTCTAGGTGTCGACTCCAGGCTTTGAATTTTGAAACATACCTTTAACATTTGATTCAAAACATGTTTCTTTATACTTTTGATTGATCAAATTTTTTAAGCCCTGAAACACTTGTTAAATTTATTAGTAACAAAATGAATATACTCATGTCTTTTATTAATCATCAAAATCAATAATTGGGTCAACAATCTCCCCCTTTTTGATGATTATAAAAACATTGAGTATATGCATAGAATTCTAAAATCAAAATTTTCAAATATGTGATCCTCACAGGTAAGCTCCCCCTGAATAAGGTAGCTCCCCCTATGAAGTTCAATTTAACAATTGTTCTTCTTTCTAATAGAAAATTTTAGTGTTTGATACCATAAAGGTAGATATATCAATTTTAACTAAGCTTATTTAAACCAATGCATATACAAAAGTTAAATTTCTCCTCCTTTTATTTTACATACAATTTTATTTTACTACAATGCATATATGAATAGGATTTTATATTCAATGCATATACGACATAACTACATAACTCTCCCCCTTTTTTGTAATCAACAAAAAGATCAAGAAGAGTTAAGTAAAATGACAAAATTGATAGATTTTTTAAGGATCAAAAGATATTCATGAAGTATCAAATAATTTCATTATATAAAAGAGTCAAGTATTACAAAATGAAACTTCACTATATCAAACATCAAACTATACTTCATTACATTAAGATTTCAAGATAAATCAAACTAGACTAATTATCAAAGATACTTCATTACAAGATAATCAAAATGAGTTCTAAGAAGTCTTTGCAATTTTTCTACAATCTTTCCCATCCCTTCACTTTGAGTCCTAACAAATTCTTTTAATCTTCTGTCAACAAATGCACATGCAGTCATAATCTTGTCTTGAAGCTCAGCATTGCATTTGGAATATGTCTCTGAGTCTCCACCAATATCCTTAAGTTCTTCAAATATGTTCTTGAGATCATTCCTTAAGGATTCAGCAGAGAAACCAAGAGTGGACTCAATCTTACCAATGCGATCATCCAAAGAGTAAAGGGTTTCTTTCAATTCATAAACTGACTATCAAACTCTATCTTCATTTCTTCTTTTTGAGCAGCAAATAATCTTTTGAGTTGCTCTAACTGAATATCAGAAAATCTGACAGATGACAAAATGGCGGTACAGGAACTGGAGCAGAAGCAGGAGCAGGAGGTGGTGAAGATCTGCTAGGCTCTGGTGAAGGATGCCTCGCTGAAGGACCAGCCTCAGATGGTGCAGAAGATCTAATCTCAGTGGCTCTCTCATCCAGATTGCCTTTCCTCTTCCCATTGTCCATTACTTTAACAAAGCCCATCCGGTGCACAGTAGCCAAACTATAGTAGTCAGTATGCCTAAGGTTCTTTGAAGGCTCATGTCAGAAATCACAATTCCTTGGCTTCTGAAAACCATAGTCAAATCATACCATAGGGCAGTGAAGATCTCCTTTTGCCCCCAGCCTCAGCCATGTAGAAAATCATCATCGCAGCAAGGTTAATAGGCTGACCAGTCAGAACACTGTCCATCACCACAATGTCTCGCTCCGAGACATACTCAAATCGGCCAGTCTTAGGGAATAAAATTCTACTGCAGATGTTGTGAAGTAATCTAAGCTCCAAGGGCAACTGATTAGCCCTAACTTCTTCAAATTCAGAAACTTCTCTCCTAACATCCTTGATAGTGCATCAGACCTCTCACTATGAATATCAGCTACTAATCCAGTGACAGGAATGCTCAGAAGATTTCCTAACTTTTGAAATGTAAGGTGGACTCTTTTTCCTCTAACAGAGCTTACAATCCCACCATCACCTCTCGATAAATTGAAATAAATTCCTTGACTAGGGCCGGATAGGTGGGAACATCCAATGAACAGACCTTGTCCCATCCAAGCTCTTTGATTTGTCTTCCAATTGAAAAACCCTCGGACTCAAAGAAATCAAAATCAACCTTTCTACCCATAGTAAT